>CANYBF012701421.1:0-12874 GCA_948192965.1 Dalechampia spathulata | reverse complement strand
GACTCAAAAGAGTTGCAAGGGAGTCACCATCAAATGGTTTCAGATTGGTCCAATCAACCCATAACATGAGTGCTAGTTAAACCCTTCAAAGATTAGGTTCGGGTGGTGGAGATCTATTCTATGAGTTTCCAAAATCAATTTTACCATTATATTTAGGATTAATTATCCTAAGCAGGCAAGCATATGAGCATAAATGTAAGCGCACAGCGCAACATGTGATTTGGCGTTGCAAGGTTGCACGTAGAATGACATATAATGCTATATGACATTTGGATGGCATGGCATATGCATGGCATGTGGAATAGAGATAAAGTAATATGGCATATGCATGACATATGAACATGAATGACATATCATATGCATGATATGGCAACGTAGCATGATATATAATCATATAATCATGATAAATAATATGTATATAGTGTAAGGCATTAGCGTTTTGGGTCGTATTTACGTTATAGAATGTGTGTTGTATGCATGGCATATAAGCGAATGGCATGACATATGCATGACATGCGAGATGGATGACATGGCATATGCATGGCATGTGGGATAAATGGCATATCATATGCATGATATGTGAGATGATGTATGACATGACATGTAGCATGGATGACATACCATATGCATGGCATGTGAAATGAATAACATATCATATGCATGATATGTGAGATGACATATAACATGACATATGCATGACATGTGGGAAGGATGACATATCATATGCATGACATGTGAGATGATGCATGACATATCATGTGTATGACATGGCATAGTGAATGGCATACCATATGCATGACATGTGTAATGATGTATGACATGGCATATATATGGCATGGCATAGTGATACGTATGTGAATGTGTATTCAACATAGTATATATCATGGCATGCGATATGGCATGTGGAATGTCATGGCATGGCATATTGGTTAATTGTGCATATTGTTTTGCGTATTGGTGTATTTAGCATATTTGCTTATTTGCATATTTGCGTATTTGTATGTATATGCATACAAAATATGGTATGTTACGGTATGGTATGGCATAGTAGTGTGTGATGTGTCATGTGACAAGGCATGTGACATGATGATGTATATTTAAGCAAATATAAATCCATCCACGAATAAAAATAATAGTGGCTGGTGAAAGGGATCGAGGAAATTAGGGGATATTAGGGGGGATTAATTATTACAAGCCAATAATAATCCTATCCTATTACATAAATATCCTCGCATACATATTTTGGGACGTTAAGTAATGTCCCCTCCTCCTCGGGTGAATTTTCTCCTCAGGCAACACGAGCCAAAAATGTATGAATGATTAATATGTAAAATAAACAAATAAATTCTTTAGTAGCAAATGAATTTAGGATTTATTTGACTAGTCCAATGCCATATAAAAAAATGAACCAAGAGTCAAAATCTAGCAATTATTTGCTAATAATTACGTGAATTAACACGAGCTAGATCATGAAAATTAATTTTCATAAAAGTAAATTTAGACAAAATCATTTTTATTTGATCCTGGAAAATTAAATAGGAGGGTTACCATCACATAAAAATTATTGGAGATAGCCACTTGACCAATTAAAATCCAATCCTTTTAAAAACCTCATTTATACGAGTAAAAATGGCTTTTTATCATAGAAAATTAATTAAATGTAATTATTTTATGATAGATCTAGAATATTTGAGCCACTGTAAAGCGTCAAATACCACTGGAAAAATCAAAATATGTCAAAATACGGTTCAAGATATAGTTTTTTTGAAAATTTTCCAGGGGATGTACGCCGTGCATCAAGCAATGTGCACCACACATAGACTGTAAATGTGTGGTGCACATGGCATGATGTGTGGTGCACATGTCTTGTAAATCTGTAAGAAAATCAAATCTGTCAGTATAGAAATGATCTACAGACCAAAATAAGCAACTTTAATGAAGACAGTACCTCATTTTGAACACGAATCAGCTTCCGTTTTGCATTTCAAATAATTAATTGAGCAATTAATTTAAATAATTAATTTTAAGACTAAAATCAATTAGATCTATACAATATTTGATAGATGTAGAACCCCAAAAACATGGACAAGCCTCTAGAATTGCTGGAAAAATCAGATCCAAAGTGGATCGGGTGAAACATAGTGTTTTCTATGAAATCTGGGATCCATGTGCGCCACATATAGGCTGTGTGTGGTGCATATGGTAGCATATGTGGCACACGTGGGTTGAAAAATAGAAGAAAAATCAAGGATTTTTAAGCAAAAACCTTAAATCTAGCCCCGATTTAAGCAGATCAGAGCATGAAAATGAGTTTTGCTTCTTAGATTTGCATCCAACTCAAGAAAAATAATTTTAAAGTTAAAATTATTTTAAATCCGGCACATATATGGTAGATCTAGAACACTAGAGGCATAGGGGAGCCTTTAATGTTGCTGAAATATCCAGATCGGGTGAAAAATTGAAGAAAAATGGGAGAAAAATGACATTTTCTATGAAATCTGGAGCCTATATGTGCAACATATAGGCTCATGTTCACCACACATGAGCTACATGTGGTGAACATGGGTCTATATGGGTAGCATATGGCCCATAAATAGTAGCAGAATTGAAAAATAATAAAGAAAAATAGAAGATTGACCTGTTCGTAGTAGGTCTTCCTCCTTGATCTTCACTCCAATTATGCTTAGGGAGCCTAACTAGATCCAATTTATCTCTAAATCCCTATAATTTAATTAATTAAGTGTTTAATTAATTTTGGTAGAATTTTGGCAGAGTTTTAGGTTACTTCTGAAGCAAATTTCGGACCCTTAATTCAGACCCCAAGCTCTATATTTATAGACCCAATTAGAGCATGGAAAAATTGTAATTTTTAGGCCGGATTTGAAAAATTTTAAGGGAATGTGTGGCACACATCATGTGATATGTGCAGCACATAGCCCATATGCTACGCACATGGTGCCATATGCGCAGCATATCACCTCTTGACCTGTCGCATGGGGTCCACCGTGGTTGCATCGGGATGTGCACCCCATGCCCAATAAGTATCATTTTATGTACCAAGGCATTATGTAATATGGCACACATCCGGTTTGGTCCCGAGAAGGCTCTCGACCAAATGTCTTCTAAATGCTACATGCGTAGCATGTGGTACTATATACGCAACATATAGCATTTTGACCCTATGTGCGTCACCTCATACGAGCAAAACGGGATGCGTACTGCATATCAAACAAACGTCATTTGACATATTAGGACATTTTGCAAAGAAAAGTTTTTTGGATTTGGTGCGGAAGGTGGGCCCCACTAAACGTCTTTTTTCCTTGCATAGTACGCGTATAGTGCCATGTGCCCTATTCATGCATTTTACCTCGTGTGGGTGAAATGTAACACTTGTGACATGTCAAATATGCATTATTTGACATATTAAGGCATTGTACAATGAAAAATACCCTGAATTTGGTCCCGGGAAGGCTCCCGACCAAACGTCTTTTTTCCTTTTTAAATAGTACATGCATGGCACTATTCACCCTATGTGTATTTCACCTCATATGGGTGAAATGTAATGTGTGTGACATGTCAAATATATGTTATTTGACATTCTAAGATGTTGTGCGATGTGGCTTGCACCCCATTTGGTCCCGAAAGTGGGCCCCACCAAACGTCTTTTTTAAGCCATATGCATAGCACATAGTACTATATGCTATGCATATAACATTTTTGCCCTATGTGTACTAGCTTGCACAGGCAAAACCGGATGCGTGCCATATATCAACTGAGATGCAAACGACATTCCAAGTCACTTTGGAGTTATGAGTTTTACCAAATTTGGCCCCGAACGATGAGTTCCACTAATGGGCCTATTTCGGGCCATAATGCTATGTGGCCAAAATGTGGCATTTGGCATGCCATGCATTCTGCCTCGTGTGGGCATCAATGAAATGTGCTCTGTATGCACAGAACACTCAGAATGGGCTAAAATGGGCAGTGGGCCCCATCAATGCCTTTGGTGGGCCCCATAGTGCAATGTGCCTAAATGTGGCATTTTGAATGTTAAGTATTCTGCCTCATGTAGGCATGAATGGAATGTGTTCTGTGTGCACAGAACACTCAAAATGGGTCATCAGATGTGGTGGGCCCCACCAGTGCCCTAACTCAGGCCCATAATGCTATATGCCCGAAATGTGGCATTTGGCATGCCATGCGTTCTGCCTTGCGTAGGCAACACGTGATGTACTCTGTATGCACAAAATACTTAGAAAAACTGATAAAGGTGGTGGGCCCCACGTGTGTACTATTTCAAGCAAATAGTGCCGAGTGCCCAAAATGCAATATTTTGCATTCTGTGTGCTCTGCCTTGCATAGGTAAGAATAAAGTGTGTTTTGTATGCACAGAAAACCCAGAATAAGTTAACGAGGGTGGTCGGCCCCACCAGTGCCATGGTGGGCCCCGTCAACTGTAATGTGCTCTGAATGTCCAGAACCCCCAAGGGAAGCCATAGAGGCATATATGCATAATTGGGGATGGTAACGGGGACTAATACCGAGCTGAACCAACAAAAACCCGAAATTGTAAGTGGGTGAAAAGTCAGGGTCAATAGTATCATAAGTAGGTTCCAACGTAGTTATGGAGAGGAACATTGGTCGGTTGTCAAGAATATTCCCAAGTACTTGAGAAGAACTAAGGATATGTTCTTAACTAGGTATTTGTAATTAACTGGATATACATATGCCAATTTCCAATATGATAAAGATGAGTGCAAATCTCAATTATGTTATGTATTCATAATTAATGATAGTGCAGTTGTTTGGAAGAGTTCTAAATAAGAGACCATAGTAGATTTTACGACGGAGGTAGGGTACATAGCTTCATCAGATGTAGCAAAGGAGGCCACGTGGATAAGGAAGTTTATTCATGAACTTTGTATGGTTCCTTGTAGTGCAGAAGCTATTCCTCTGTTATGTGATAATAATGGAGTAATAACCCAAACAAAGGAGCTTAGGTCTCACTAGAAGAGCAAACATGTACTCAAGAGATATTATTTGGTTAGAAAGATCATTGGTAGATGAGAAGTAAAGGTTAACAGAATTCCCATAGAGTAGAACGTGAGAAACCCTCTCACTAAGGCATTGACACAGAGCAAGCATGATAAATATATAACTTCCATGGGTTTGAAGTTTATGTATAATTGGCTTAGCATAAGTGGGACTTTGTTAGCGTATGCTATAGAGCATCATGATTTATTGTATCAAACAATTTATCAATAAAAGGCATTATTCATTATTTAGTATACTTGAAAGGTTATAAACTAAATAATGAATTCCAAGATATTGGAACAGTACAAGGGAATTCATAAAGAGTTTATGAAATGAGATTCTTATTGTATGTAAAAGTTCAATATGTAAATTATCCCTGATCAATGTATCAATAAGAATGGATATTATTGATGCGATTAAGATCAACACATGTTATACTTCTTTATGGGATGATTCTCATTCATCATGATAAGAGTTGTTTAAAGTGAACATGTGGATGATTAGTTAGGGACTGACTCATTGGAGGTCTTGCTAGTGAGATTTCATATGGATGATTAATCTATGTTTGTGAAATATATCTCACTCATATCATTAGTGCAAGTATCCTTAAGACTTAAGATACCACAGTTATCTTAATTATGGATCATTATGTTTTGGCTCCTATGTTTTATTCCTCCTTAGGAGGAGTTCATAGCTTAGAGGTTGGATATAATGTGAAGTAGCTAAAGGTATTTGTTTATCAATAAAGGATTCACCACCCCATATTAAATGTAGGGGTTTTATCTCATTGATCCATGTAATATTCTTTATTTAGGAATGTCTGGCCATAGTAGAATGCTTATTGATGAATGAGTTTCATAACATCATTTTGAGAACAAAGATTATAGTACATGAAACATCAAATTTAGGGCATGATCTAACACACTTGATTATGCATTGAGTTAACATTAATCCATACTTAAACCTATATGAGATAATGGATGATGAAAGGAGTTTATTGCATAGAATATAATATAGAAGGGTTGTAGTCAAACTAATGACCTCTTGACATATGGGTAGTCATGATGTATGACTAGACACCACTCTTGATTTACATATGATGTTATTAAATGAAGTTTAATAATATGTTCATATATTGCCAACATGTCAAGAACCCAAAAGGTTGCACACTAAAAGTAAGAGGAATGATAATCATAAATGGATGCTGATGAAATAATGTTTTATGGTTATGAGATAATCTAGATCTTTCATGTTCATTTAATAGAGCATGAAATGAGCTTCGATTTGATACCAAAATCACTTAAATCTGATAAGTAGAACTCAAGATACAAGTGATTTAAGTTGACATGTTCAATATGCATGGTATATACAGAATTAAACAGAATTAAATGACTTAGTGGTCAATATGTGATTGTCACATAACTTATTCATGTATGATGAATGAAAAGGAAGTGTACATGATTGTCATGTGCTTCTAGAAAGGAGATTAAAGTTAGTCACATGCCAGAAGCATTTGACATGCACATGACTTGAGTTATTAAACTTAAACCTAATTAAGGTTTAATGATTATGTTTTGGTGAAAACAAAAGAATAACATAGAAGCCAATTTTTGATGCCTTCTTCCTCTAATTTGTCCAAGCCATTCAAAGCTCAAGAAGGAGATTAATTCGGTTTTTGATAGAAGATCAAAGAAGAAAAACTAAATTCATCTATTATACTTCATCCAGTCCTTTTATTTTGTTTTACTAGTCTTTAAAAAAAATGAGTAATATTGGTTAGTAATCATTCTCATTGCTTGTGTGGATAGTTTCGAGATTCTCTAAGTTAAGGATTGAAAAGTTTGCTACAACTTTTCTGACAGACAAGAAAGAAGGAGACTTGCATAAAAGTAAGTTTCTAATCTCTTCTTTGGTGATCTTCTATTTTGTTAATGTATTCTATGAATGGTATGAAGTCACGTGTTTTAAAAGTTTTAAATTATATATTCCATCACTAAACACATTTTCATAAACCAACATGAATACCATAAAAGGATCCACTGTAACTTTTCCTATATCAAATACTGTATTTGAATATCATTGCTCTCTATAATTTTCTATATAAACATAACTATAGCGCATTCATCATTTCATCCATTGTATTTCATGATGAATGAATGATAATGTATGTTTGTGAGAATGTAATCATGCTTTGCATTCTCCCTATAATTTTCCTATAACATTTCATTTCATTTCTATATGATTATGAACAATCCCATATTCGGTTGACTTCTCTATGTATCGGTATTGTATCATTCTCTGGTTCCCGTAGGAATATAAAATTTCTCTATGGTTCCATAACAGGAACCTATACTATATGATTTTATCGAGGGAATCGATAATAACTCTATGATCCAATTTGCTTTCATTGACTATGTATCGGTATTGTATCATTCTTTGGTTCCCGTAGGAATACAACATTTCTTTATGGTTCCATAACAGGAACCTATACTATATGATTTTATCGAGGGAATCGATAATAACTCTATGATCAAATTTGCTTTCATTGAACTTTGCTCTATATATCACTTTCTCTTGCCCCCCTTATATCCTTTGTATGATATGTCATGAATATGCCTTTATGTATGAATGATTCATAGCATGATGTATAATTAATGCATTAATGATCGTATGCAACAATGATCATATGATACCATTCATAATATAAACTCATTACATTGCTATCATAAGCCATTGAATGAGAAATCATCATTTTAAGGCCCCATGTAGGGTCATAAAAATGAATAGCACAAAATTGCTACCATTTTTCCCTTGTCGATAGCTTGTGGAGAAGTATGAGTCTTGTCAACTAAACTTGTAGCATTTCCATTTTACATTAATTTAGTAAATTCATTCACACATTACACTTGACTTATCATCTTAAGCAATCCATATCCAATCATAACATGTAATCATAATTCAACTTGATTCATAATAAGCATATAATAACCATACCATCTTTTAATAGTTCACACTTCATAAGTAGAAATCATTCATACCTTTTGGCCAACATAAGTCCTTGAACCATAATTTTATTCATTAAGTGTACTTATACATCATTGACTTCCATTTGCATATATGATTAGCCATTATCCTCATACATGCCCTTGCATACCTTTGCATTCAAGTACAAGTGCACATATAAGTCATACACATGCATATTTGTATGTAAGTCAAGCATTTCAAACATTAAAGCATGTATAAGACTTGTCATAACATGTGTGAACATATAACATTAACTTTGTTTCATGCCTGTAAGTATGTATTTTTGTGTAAAATGAAGAGTTATTAGGTTTAGGTGTGTATAACACCAAGTTTAGAAGCTTAAGACATCCATACAATAAAGTGCTAAGTCATATTATGCAAGTTACTATTCATTTGGTCAAGTACATTATTCATTTGGTATATTTTACTATTCATTTGGTCATTTTCCTTTCATGTTTCTGACTCCTCTTTACCATTTTTACATGTACCATCAAGTACCCTTATTTACCATCTTATGAATCATGAATGACACTCATTTTTAATCCATCATGCCATGCACATCTCAAGGTATTAAACTATGCAAACAAAGTACCAAAACTTAGACATTTAAAGCATACAACATAAGCATGCCGAAACTAGAAAGTGCAAATACCATTTTTGCATGTACTTGGACTAAATGAATTTTTAAGCAATCTTCTCAACCTTTAACATATGCAAGCCATATACCATTAGAAACTAAACTCATCAAGGTTTTATTCAAGCCATATCATGTAATTTAATTCATCCATTAAGCCCTCCAAAACCCAAAAGACCGCATGCTTTAAAAGGGCTTGCTAAAATGCACTAAAATGCATATTTTCAACATACCACTAACTTGTGCAAATTTTTCCCCCATCATAATTTGGTCATATGACCACTTTTAATGCATGAAAATGTTTTCTTAAGACCTATACATAATTAATATATCTAGATTTTTAATTATACATTCACATCTCTCACAATACATAAAGTTACACAACTTGCACATTATAGCTCACATGTTGCCTTATAAGCCTCTTCATGCATACCTTAATCATTTGACTTCCAAACCATATTAAAATCATGCTATACTAAATGTAAGCATACATATACATGTTATACACAAACTTAGGTCCAATTGGTTAATATACAATGCACATATCTATACTTAAAGGCCAAATACACATAATATACATAAAGTATACACTTTACTATCCCTTAATGACCAATTCAACATTTTCATGCCATAACTCACCTTTACATGCAAAAAAAAACCCCATTTTCAACATCTAAATACATTATTCAATTGTGTTTTTATACAAACTTAAGGGTTATACAATTTTTCCCTCTAAAATAATGAAACTTGAAATATTACCAAATTAGGCAGCAAGTTGAATTTCAAGTTACCAATATATATAATATTCTTTCCATCAACCTTTAAGCATATCAAATCTTAGAAACACCACTAATCATCATTCACACACTTTAAACAATAACTAAAGTGACATATTTAAGGGTTACAAGTTAGGGATGTTAGTGTATGCTTTAGAGTATCATGTTTTATTTTAATTTAATATTGAATAATTTATCAATAATAGGCATTATTCATTATTAAGTTTGCTTGAAAGGTTATTAACTAAATAATGAATTCCAAGATATTGGAATAGTACAAGGGAATTCATAAAGAGTTTATGAAATGAGATTCTTATTGTATGTAAATGTTCAATATCTAAATTATCCTTGATCATTGTATTGATAAGAATGTATATTATTAATGTGATTAAGATTAGTACATGTTTCACTTTCTTTTGGGATGATTCTCATTCATCATGATAAGAGTTGTCTAAAGTGAAATATGGATAGGCAGTTTGGGACTGACTCATTGGAGGCCTTGCCAGTGAGATTTCATATGGATGATTAATCTGTCTATGAAATATATCTCACTCATATCAGTAGTATAAGTATCCTTAAGACTTGAGATAATAAGGTTATCTTAATTATGGATCACTATATTTTGACTCCTATATTTTATTCCTCCTTAGGAATGTTCATAACTTGGAGGTTGGATATAGTGTGAAGTAGTTGAAGGTATTTGTTTATCAATAAAGGATTCACCACCCCAAATTATATGTAGGGGTTTTATCTCATTGACTCATGTAATATTCTTTATTCAGGAATCTCTAGCCAGAGTAGAATGCCTATTCATGAATGAGTTTCATAATGGTATTTTAGGAATAAAGATTATGGTACATGAAATATCAAATTTAAGGCATGACCTAACACACTTGATTATGCATTGAGTTGACATTAATCCATACTCAAACCTAAATGAGATAGTGGATGGTGAAAGGAGTTTATTGCATGGAATCTGATATGGAAGGGTTATTAAATGAAGTTTAATAATATATTCATATGTTGCTAACATGTTAAGAACCCAAAAGGTCACACACTAAAAGTAAGAGGAATGATAATCATGAATGAATGTTAATGACATAATGTTTTATGGTTATGGGATATGTCACATCCTAAATCGAGCACACATTTTACATTCATAAATTGGTTGAAATGTATTATTAGATATGTTATTGGTGTTTTAATGATATGAAATAATGCTTATGTTGTTAAGTATATGATGAGATTAGAGTTTAAAGCTTTAAAGTTGAAATCGGAAATTTTGACAAAAACCACTGAAATGACCCCTGAACGGTGACTAATTGAGGTTTTTGATGTTAAAAACACTTGGTATGATTAATAAAGTTAGCTCAAGATGAATGTTTTAACTTGAATTTGATATTTTGGAAATTTGAATTAAAAATTATTTATGATGTCATAATTGAGTGATGATGATGCAAGCATGATGTAAGCATATGAATGTAATTATGATTTTATTAGAAAATGAATAATTATGAATTAATGATGAGTTGGTAAGAGTATATAATAAAATGTAAATATTAGAAAAGTGTAATTAGTATTTTTAATTATGATATCATAAATGGGTAAGGTATTAATTAATGGTATGTAAATAGATAAATAGATAAATGACATTAGAATAAGTTAAATTATATTTGAAATAGTATATTAAATTAGTAGTGGGATTAGTATTTGGAAAAGTATATAGGTATTTGAAAAAGTAGTTTTAGATTTTAGTGTTAGTGGATGGAGAGAGAAGGTTAAGTATTATATTTTATTTGATTGAGGAAATTGATGGATTGTATTTTAAAATAAAATAATGTGTATAAGAGTATATATTAAGTGTATAATATGAAATTCAAGGTTTAAGATTGGTGGATTTAAGTTAAATATAAGTATATATACATATAGGGCTAAAATGTAATTTTGGAGATGTATAGGGACTAATATAGGAATTTTTCCAAATGGGACTCATTCCATCCGAATTTCCATTTCATTTTTGACTTACATTTCACTCATTATTGCTCCTTCCATCATTTGGCTGAAATATATCTTTACATTTCTCTTCATTATCCTTTTATCTTTTCATTTCTAGCTTATCTCTTTCTTATCCTTACATTTTCTCTCTTTGTTCTTACATTTCTTCCATCACTCATTAAAGAAGCAGAAACCAATCTTCATTATATCTTCATTTTTCTTCAAAATCTTATGTCTAAAAGCTATTTCAAAGTGAGAAGCTTAAGTTCAAGTCAAGATATTCTTCATTTTTCCTTGTTAAGTGAAAAACCAAAGCTAATCCTTGAAGAAGTTAAAATCTACAAGCTTTTCTTCCTCTTTTGGTTAAGATTTTTCAAGATCTAGTAAGTTCTTTGAGTCTACATCAAGGTAATATTAATACTTATTAATATTATTGTTTCCTCTCTTTGAGTATACAAAATCTAGTAAATACTTATTGTTTCCTCTCTTTCTCATCATGACCGCAACCTTTCTTTGAAGATCCTTAAAGTTCATGATCGAAATCATGAAGAATCATGATTTCTACTAAAAATTGAAACCTTATCTTGTATACTAACCTTGTTTTATATTTGATCTCATCCTCTAAGGTACATGAATGCTTGATTAAGCATAGATCAAGCTTAAGGAAGTGACAGTGAAAAGATCCATATAAATCCATAGTTAAATCCAAAGAAGAAGAAGTTAAAGTTGAGATTTGAGTCATTGGGTTTTAAGGTGAGCTTGGTAAGTATGATTTAGTGTTAGATCCACTTGATTTATGAATTTTTGGTATGATTTGAGTTCTAGTTGAAATTTTTGAAGTATTTTTGATGGATTTTGGTTGATGTTTTAATAGTTAGATGAGTTAGGATTGTAAAGGACATGAAATAAAGTGAATTATGATTATGTGGGTGTGTGTGCTTTGTGATTTTCACTTTGGCCAAAACTTTCAAGTAACATTTTAATGGTTGGTAAGTTTAAAATATGATGTTAAAGATGATTTACTAAAAATAAAAGGTTAATAGCAAAAAAGATTATGAAATTAAAGCTTAAGATAAGTCAATTTGATGATTTAAGGCTTAATATTATTTTAAGTGTATATGACTTAAGAGCTATGAATTAAATGATTAAAATTAAGTATGATTAAAGCAATTAACTTTTAATTAAGGTTAAAGTGAAGTTCTTAATGATGAGTTAATAAATAGCATATGATATATGAACTAAATTAGACATAAGATAAGTATATTTGGTCATTTAAGGCTTAATCTTCATTCAAAGTTTTTAAGAGATAAAAGTTAAGGAAAAATGGATTCTGTTAAGTTTGAATTAATGATATAATAAAAGAATTAAAGTTAAATGAAAGCATTAATATGATTAAGAAGGTTAGCTTAAA
>CANYBF012701264.1:0-15908 GCA_948192965.1 Dalechampia spathulata | reverse complement strand
TTATCATAGAAATTTCATATAATCACGAATTTATACATGCATTTAAGCTCACGTATTGCAGGATGTGACTTATACGATCCTTAATCAACCTTACTTCATAAATTATGTTTACTCCATATAAAATCATAATTTAACTATATTCCTCAATCGTATGCATTTTCATATTTACATAAATATTTTGCCTAGATACACGTGTAAATTATCGCTCGATTTAATTTTACACGCTCAATGAACTTATTCTTAAATAATCTTTTTATCATTTCCTCATTCTGATATAATTTAACTATCATTCCACGTCATCACCATATTTTGATCATACAGGGAATAATTTAATTTTCTGAAGTATGAATTATTTTTACGCTAAAAATGAGGATGTGACATTAACTTTTCATGTAATACCTTTTTTTATATTCTAGCTTACCATTTACCCTACCATTGTTTTTAATTTTACTTTAACTTGTACATGCCTATCTTAAACTATACCTTATGATATAATAATATTTTAAACTTGTTACAGCATCACTCTTCATCTAAAGCATTGACACCTTTAGTGCATATTCACTTCTTTCTTTATCAATTCATTCTATATGGAATTCCTTTATCCATAAGACATTTCATTTTCCATAACTTATATCAAAATATTTATACATCACATTTCATTCATGCATTTCATGCATAAATCAATCATTCATTATGACGTATGTTTAAAATGCATATGCACAGGGATGTTATGTGTGTGGATGTGACATTATTAACATCAAAACTAAAATCAAGGACCCCAAAGTCCAACAATCTCTCCTTTTTGATGTTTACAAACTCCAAATGACTTTTTAATCAAAATTAGCTCCCCCTATCAAATTACAACCTTGCAATTCATACTTCCCCTTAACCATAATGTAAGAGGAGTAAACATTAAGCTTAGTTTTAAACAAACATAGCCAACAACACTAATAAATACACATTTTCTTACATGAAAATGTCAACAATATCATCAAAAGCAAATTTTCATGCATACTAAAAAGTCATTTCATCATACTTCTCCCCCTTTGGCGACATCAAAGAGAAAATAAGTCAAACTCAATCATTGAAGTATGTGAAATATATGTACCAATTTAAAATTCAAAGATATGTCTTCATATATACCAATTCACACATGAATGTATGTTTTTAAAATAACAATGTTCAAAATCACATTTCAAAATAAAAAAAAAGTTCAAGACATAATCAACACCAACCATATCAAAACAATCAATATACATGATGACAATAATAAACACAACATAATAACATAAAGCTCTAAAACTCCCCTTAAAAAGTTGCATAGTCTCATTCCTTCATTCTTTAATTGACCAATGCAAAATAGGCTTCACTTTTTCTTGTTGCTTGAATATCCACTCAATTCCTTCTTATGAACTTCAAGCAAACCTATAAAACAACTTCATTTAACTTTTGGTACCCAAATGTATTTGGATCCTTAGGAGTTAGAAACATAAATGTCATAAAAATTATGATTCCGATGACTTTTCCTTATGTAATTACTATTACTAATATGTCCCTTTTTATTACAATAATGATATGTTACATTTCAAAATTTAGAATTATGATGAGTATTTCTCCTTTTCTTCATGTTGGATGCATGATCATAACTCATCTTGCATGTACATGACCACTTATGTGTTTTATCATACTTTCTATTAAGTCTAGTGGAATTAGATGTTTGAATGCCCTTGTTCTCATATTTTTTTCCATTATCCTTAATAATGGAAGATGATGTTTTTAAAAATATGGGTCTTTAATTGAATAAGAAGAGCAGTGATTGAAACTAATTCCCTCTCTATCACCTTTAAGCTTTTATCACTTTAAAATATAATCAATTTTAACACCACCAACCTCAAATTTTAAAAGATCTTCTTTCAATAAATTCCTTTCTTTTGAAATTTGATCTTTTTGATTTTTTAAAACTTCATTATGCTTTTTCAAGGTTATATTTTCCTTTTCCAAAACTTCAAACTTGATTTTAAATAAAGTAAGTTCATCAACCAAGCATTATAAATCTTTATTTTCTTGTGAAACACTAGTTAGCTTGCTTTTAAAAACCTTACTATTAATTGCCAATTGCTCATACTTGTTTAAGAGAATTTTTAAAGCATCTTCTTCATCATCCGTATTATCATTATAATAAGATTAAGTAAAAGTACTAACTTCATCTTTGTCATGTTCATCCAATAATGCCATGAAGCAAAGGTTGGTTGTGCTCTCATCACCGGATACACTATCATGAGATTTGCTTTCATCATCCCAAGTAGCCTTCAATGCCTTCTTCTTAAATAGCTTGAATGGCTTCTTGAGTCTAGGATACTCATTCCTCATATGAATCAGTTTATTACACTCAAAGCAAGTGGTTGGATTCTTCTTAAACATTTCCCTTTTGCTTTGTTCCTTCCTTGCTTCAAAAGGCTTCTTGAAGTCCTTCTCTAATCTCTTCTTTCTCATGAGAAGATTCTTCACCCTTTTCAAAAGTAGGGCCACCTCATCATCATTGTCATCTTCACTTATGGATTCCACCTCTTTTTCTTCATAAAGGCTTTCAAGCTAATTCCCCTTCTTTTATCTTCTTCAACTCCTTACTTGAGTGTAATTTCATATATGAGGAGTTTCCCAAGAATAAAATTAATTGATTGAATCAATAAATCATTTACTTCTTTAATTGAAGTTGACTTTAGCTTCCCGATCTTTCTTAGGCAAAACTGTTAGAATCTTGTTATTGATGTCTTCATTATGGTAAACCTTTCCTAACTTCATAAGCCCATTTATGATAACTATGAGTTGATTGTACATTTCAGATATGCTCTCATTTTCCTTCATAGTGAACAACTTATATTGATGAGTCAAGAGTTAAACCTTCTTTGTTTGGACTTGGTTAGTTCCCTTATGGTGTGTTTCCAAGCGTCCTAAACTTGCTTGGCCATGATACAATGAGAAACATGACCATAATCCTCATGACTTATTGCATAATAGAGCATGTTCATAGTCTTCTTGTTTTTAGCATTTGCCTTGAACTCTTCTCTAGTCCAAGTAGCTTTGAGCTTCAAGGTGGTAACACCTTCATTAGTGATATTTAGAGGAGTGTAATCATTCTCAATCAAATCAAACAAGTATACTCCATCACTTTTCAAGAAAACTTCTATTCTATGCTTCTAATAAGGATAATTGGTTCCATTAAAAAAGGGGGAGTCTTGTGTAAGATTGACTTTCAACACCTTAAGTTGCCATTTGATCTTTAGCTTTAGAAGGTAAGTTCTAGCACAAGTAAGCACTAAGCTCTGGTACCAATAAAAATCTCAAGTAGGTAACACAAGAATTATAATGGTTTGACACTCAACTTACCTATGTCCACTCTCTTAAGAATCAACTTAGGGTTCCACTATATTCTTTCATAGTTACAATAATGAATTCTTCAATTAAGAATTCAACCCTAGTATTTTCAAAGCTCACACTCAAACCTTTAAATCAATAGTCAATCTCATAAGATTTAACTCTCAAATACAACAATAATGTCCAAGCATTAACTCTCACCAACCTAAATACAAAAGAATCAATTAAGGTAATAAATGAAGCTTAAGAGAACAAAAAGCAAAGTAGTGAGAGATAGAGTTAATTGTAAAAATAATTAAGTTACTTAATTGAAGAAGAGTTTCCCTAACATTAAATACGCTCCTCTCACAATATGAGTCTGTTACTCTAAGCATTTAATGCAAATAGTTCCATTGAAATGCTTTTAATTAAAATAGAAAAGTTATGGTCTAGAGTCACCTATGGCTCTTTAAAAGCCAATTCTTAATTTGGCAGTAGCTTTCATATGACAATACATAGTCAGTGGTACTCCCATACCAAACCTTTTGCCAAATCAAAGCAAATTTCTAAAAAGCTTAATACTACGCTCGTACCAACTGGTGGTACTACCGTACACATCCTAAAAATTACTAAAACATGTCAAAACTCAAATTAGTTGCTTGTAAACATTAAAATCAATAATCATAAGGACAACACACTTTATTAATAACATAAACATGGTTTATTAACATCAAAACTAAGATCAAGGATCTCAAGGTCCAATGTTATGTTTATTTTCAAGGTTGGTTGATAGCATCCCTCCTTGACAAGTTATAAAGTTTTACATGGACATTAATGACACAAATGCAAGTATTTTATTGGTTATACACCATTGAGTTTTACACTCAGCATTTATCGTATGATAAATGCAAGTTATGATAGTCTAGAAAGACAATCAAGTTCGTAAAGTACCAATTCAGTCAAGGTACACTAAGATTTTGTATGATCTTTGAATTCAAATTTTGATAATATAACACATTCCTAGTGGATGCTTTTACCTGTGTAGCTATCATTTGACAATGTATAGGTAGTAAATATTTTGCATATGTATATGAATTATATATGTTAAAACTGACCAATGGATGAGTAATAACATGGCTTGCTTACATACTACATATGCATATTGTATATATGGGGTGCATTAATGAAATGAATGGTATGCTATAAGTAGATGATGGTATATGCCCTTTTACTTGAATGACTATATGATGAGAACAAGTAACATATTTAATTATTAGATTTGCAGTTGAGGTACATAAAGAAAGAAGGAAGAAATAATTTAAGAACTACACATCCTTTTATAGGGTGATTGATGGAATTCAATTAAGACAAGATTTAATTAATCATTTATGGGAGCATGTTTCATCAGATTGGGTGTGACATTGCTTTTGCAACTAAGCTTGATTCTTCCACTATTACTCAGTTTAAATACATTTTTGTCTTATTTTCATCATTAAGTCAACCTTTTCATCTCCATACTTGACCATATGTATTGTATATTCAATTTATATAGTAATTTATGGCATAGTTATCATTTCATTTCTTGTAGTTGATTAAACATTACCTATTCAAAATCCGTTCGTTATTTCTTATAATTGATTAAACATTTCTCATAATTACTCCTTTGTTATTCTATCATTATGTCATTATGCATTGCTAATTAGGCAATTATTAAATATGCATAAATTAATACAAACAACTTATCTTAGGCATGCTGGTGCCTAAAAGTAAGTGCATTGGTAGTTATGATATGTGTTAAGAATCATGCTTTGAATGATACTATATTATATGTGATTTTCTTGATATATTCTTGAACGAATTACCAAGAATACCTCTTATTACGGAATTGAAATTTAAGATGGAGAACTTTCTAGAAATATATACAATATTCATTACTCCTTAAAAAATGGTTCTTATAAAATTGGAGGAATTAAAGGTGCAATTACAAGATTCACTTGATAAGAATTTATACACCCTATTGTGTCACCTTGGAGAGTACAAGTATTTTTCATGAAGAAGAAGGATGGTACTTTCCACTTATGGATTAATTACAAGTTGTTGAATAAGGTAACGGTAAAGCATATATATCTACTATCAAGAATTAATGATTTATTTAATCAATTAAAAGAGGCATCAATGTGCTCCAAGACTGATCTACGACTAGGATAATATTATGTTTGAGTGAAAGAGCATACTATTTCAAAAAAAAAACAACATTCAATTGATCTATGATCGAGGTATTATCAACTTTGAGTGAAGAGTAAATTATCTCAAAAACACCAATTAAAACTTGATATAGTCATTATGAATTTTGATTATGCGTTTTAGATTAACGAATATACATAATGAATACCATCTTAGAAATAAAAATTTCAAAGTTTATAACATTTTATCTATAATTTATTATTTTCATAAAATTATGCATCTTTTATAATTTATGTTTTTTACTCGATTAAATTTTATAAAATAAAATAAATGAATAAACATAATTTCTGGTGAATGTTTAAAATTATAATTAATTTTAGTTGTTATCTTCATAAAAGTACTTTTTAGTAGCAATTTAAAATATAACTAATAACTCAAAAAAAATAATTTTGTATTTAGAATTTTTAGTTAAAATTAAATAAATATATATTAATAGAAATTAAAACAAAATTTTTTATTTTACAGTTTATTAGACCCTAGGTTTTGATGTATGAGTCACGTGTGAGTCAATTTAAGTTATTTGCAATTTTTTAATAGTGTTTTTATGTTGGTACGGGCGTACCAAATACCTTAATTGAGTGGTACGGTCATACGGCTGACCATACCTAGTTAGAACTGTTTGTTTAAGCTTGGTACGGACGTACCGTTGCTCGCAGGAAAATGGTTTGTCAGTAAACCTGTTTTGGAATGGGCATACCATTAAGTGGTACGACCGTACGTGAGCTCACAGGAAAATTGGTTTGGTACGGGCGTACCAAATGATGGTACGACTGTATCATATTTCCCTCTCATTTTTTCATTGAAATTTTTAAATTCGTACGGGCGTACAAAGACAGGTACGGTCGTACATGACTTTTAAGAAAGGTTTTAAACCCTTTTAAACGGCTATTTTTACAAGACAATGCTTATATCTTTTACTCTAACGGCTAGTTTTTGCAAAGCAACTTCCTTTTAAGCTTTGATTGTCAATTATAAGTAAGTTAACTTGTGTTTTGTATATTAAGCTATTAAATACCTTCTTTCTATTGTATTCCCACTTGTGAAAGCTAGGGTTTGCTTTAGTGGGTTGGTGTGTGATTAATGCTTGGGTATTAATTTGTATTTGAGAGCTTGTAAGGTTGATTTTTGTAAAGGTTTAAGTGTGAGCCTTGAAAATATAGGGGTTTAGGATTAATTGTGGAATCCTTTTTGTGTAATTGATTGAGTTTTTAGTGAAACCGTAAGTCGAAACTTAAGAGAAGTGGACATAGGCAAGAGTTGAGCCGAACCACTGTAAACCGTGCACGTGTTGCCTTACGCAAAGGAATTTTTATAAGTTATAATTTTATTTATTAGATCTAATTTACTATAATGTCAATAAGATATCATTTTAGATTTTTGGAAGATGCAATATCAGTACATAAATTATAATTACAGAATAACATTATAAATGCAAATATATGTTAAAAGAATAACATTACATATATAAAATTTTAATGCAAATATCAATTTTATAATTTTATTTTACTTTATTTGTGGTCTATGTATAAATGATTATTTATGAAATATGAACACAAAATATGGATAATAATAAATAATATTTTTATAATTAAAATAATTAACATATGTAGATTTTTAATTGAAACTTTTTCTAAAAGTTAGAATCTCTTTTCTATATCTTAATTGAGTAAAAAATACAAAAAGGTAAAAAAAAAATTACATAATTTTATAAAAATTTTAAATTATTTTTATACGTATTTTTTATTTTTAGTATTTCATATTAAGTTTAAGGATCCAAATAAGTTATTTATTTATTTATTTATTATGTGGTTATGGATAAATTGAAGTTAAAATCTACACGTTATGAATATTAAACTAAACTCGTAACTTGGAAGGAGATTCACTAAAAGAATGTCAAAAGGGGCTGAATTAAATTTTCTTTACAAGTTCAAGGAACAAATTGGCCCTATTCCAATTTAACATATATTGTACTATTAGTTTAAACAATATAGTTACATTTTAAACTTTTTATAAAAATTCATCCACAAGAATAATAAATTTGAAACTACATAAAACAACACAAGTGAATACAAACTTCATGAAAGTTAAAGTGGAAAAAATAGGAGAAATTACATAAAACATCACTTTTTATCCATCCTAATTTATTTCATGATTTAAACATTATTAGGTTTAATCATTTTTTCAAATCAAATTGTAGGGATTATAAAAATTATTTTTATCAAAATGATAGAAACTAAAAAAATAAAAAATTTTGAGAATTTAAAAATGCCGCTGTTGGAACATGATAATATGATACAACTGAATTAAATTTCACAATATATATGAACTGTATAGCACACGTAATAGATAATCCGACAATGAATGGCATAATGCATGAGGTCACTCACTATCCACGCCCAACATCTGAAATTGGGCATCCCTGTATCAGGCAAAAATAATCCATTCCCTTCAAATTGTATACGCATAAATAGTCTATGAAGCACTAAACTTGACAAATAAAGAAGAGCATTATGTTTTAACATTTAAAGAACTCTTATCAAACAAAAATGTACCAAAGACTTTAGAACAGCCTGAGTTAAAACTAGACCAGTATTATGAGTTATGTGTCCATCCATTAACAGGATGCAACGAACATTAAATAAATGTCTTTAGTTCTGCTACTACAAATCTAACCACTCACGCTCGCAACACGGAAAATCGGCCCACAACCCTCCTCCCATTCAATACCAGTTTCACTTCTTAAGGGAAGAAAAGTAGTATCCCAAAGCCACAAATAGGAGCCCTAGTGAAGCAGCAGCAGCAGCAGCCGCCCACATCCAATAGTTGGAGGATGTTTTCTTCTTTCTCAATATGGCCTTTGGAAGTGAATCCCCACCTCTTGGTCGATTCCTGTGCCTGACAGGAATCTCCTTTTTAACCCTCTCCTTAATGTGAGCAGAAGTCTCATCCTGAACTTCCAGCTTCTCAGTTTCTTCCACCTCTGCAATGGCTTCGGCAGGTTCCTCAGGTTCAGTTGGGGGTGCAGATTGAGCAGCCTTCTTCCTAAGTTTCTTTTCTTTATCCTGCAAGTAAAAATCAGGTGTGTTCAATTTTTAACTACTAAACCTTGCTTATCAAGCAAGAATCAAAACAAAGAAATGAACAATAAGAACCTTAAGCTTCTTCTCTTCTTCCTTTTTAGCTCTTATAGCTGCTTTCTGTGCTGCCTTCTCAGCTAATTTCTTCTTTCTTTCCATGGCTTGTTTAGCTTTTGCAATCTCATCTGCTTTCTTAAGCTCCTTCAATTTTGCTTCATCGACTACCTTGGCAGAAGAAGAATTCTTTGGCTGCTTTTCTAATTCAAACATATCATCACCTGCATCAACATGGTCCCTGCTGACCTTTAAATCTTTGTTATTTGATTCTTTCTGGACCTTCTGGGTGGGTAAAGATTCCTTTTGTGGAGCTGGTTTTGAATCTTCCTTGGCTCTTTTAACATTACTAGCTTTAGCTACTGGTTCTGGTTCAGCGGGAAATGGTGTTTCCACAGCAACCAATGGCTTCTCATCCGGGTTCCTGATGCGTCCATCTCTACTCAACTGTCGACTGTCAAGTGATGGCAAAATTCTTTTCTCATAATCATCCCTGAAGACCTTGTTATTGCTCCACAAGGACATGAAATTGTCAACCTATAATATTGCAGTATAGAATCAGAATGTGGCAACCAAATTTTAATATTTGATGGTCCTGATAATTATTAGTACTTCTCTAGCATACCTCATCATGCGAAAGTTTCTCAAGAGCTTCTATATTTCTCTCAGCAGCAAGCTCTTTCGCTTTAGTTATCAGCTTGCGGCTATTATAGAAGTGGATATTCTGAGAGAAGCATAGTTAAGTAAATTAACCATCCAGACTTCGTACAACAGTACTTGAAAACGTGTGAAACAAAATCAAGGTTATATCAGAATCTTTCCATGCAAAACAGAAAGTCAATTCAAGAATAAACCAAGGACGTGCAAGGGGAACAACTATCAACTCCTTAGCTTCCTCTCTAAAATTTTTCCCATGTACACTCAAATTATCTTGTAGCTTGCCATAAAGCAGGCTGCAGAAGTTAAGCTACTGGACTCGTCCAGCCTTGACTTCTATATGTATCTTCTTTCCCTTATAATAAAATGATCATAAAAGGAATTTAGTCATAGTATTAAAAGGAACGGTCCTTATCCTAGCCATGAACATAGCCACATACCAGGATGACATGCCAGGGCAAAGGCATATGCAAGACTCACAAGCATGATTTTCAATATTTGCTTTTTTAACTTTTTGTGGAGATGGATAACTGGAAAACCTAACCTTCAACTAAAGGCACACAGAATTTGTTCATAGTAAGTATAGCCTTAGCCTTGTGCTTCTGGATCTATATGGGAACCAAATAAACTGAATGCACAACGTTTCCACAATTACAGAATGATTTAATACTTGGCTAAACTACAATCTCAACACTTCATTCTTTTGACCATGAACCAATAACTAGCAATTAAATCTTCACTTCCAAAATGCACAAGATGGTTAAAGTGTAAAAACTAGAGAATATGTGAGGAAAGGAGAAGAGGAGAGGGGTGGGGGGTTTGATAAACTGCAAAAATTACCAAAAATTAGCAAGATATGAGAAACGAAAAAAAAAGACAGCTTACAAAATTGAATAGAGTTGGAGAAAATGGAAAAGGATAAGAGTATTTATAAATGCAACAGAAAAAAGAACAAATTCTAATGCAAGTCAGATAAATACTATATGCCTCACAACTGCAGAGAGTCTTGTCTTCTGAAGATGACATGATAAAAAATACTTTCTCGTTAAGCATGTTTTCCGAGCACATAAAAGTGAACACCCAAAATCAAATTCAAGAGAAGCCAGTTCAAGTCATTCGACAAAAGGAATCTAGATAGAACCAAGCAAATACAGAGAGAAATGGAGAGTCTCAAACTACTGTCGCTAATCAAGCACATAAAATAAACATACCCCCTCTTCACGCAGTAGCCTTAAAGACTTGATATTTTCATATGCTTTATCTCTCTTCTCTGTCACTGCTGTGAGATCATCCTGTAACGAATTGATTTCAGAGTCTAATGCTTTCACTTTCTCTCTTAGTTGAGTAATTTTTCCCCAGACTGATTGTTGCTCCTTCCTTACTCCATCCAAATCAGCACCCATAAGCTACAAGAACATAAACTTAATAAGTTCCTGCACATTTGCTGATAGTCAATGAAACTGCCAGTCATCAGATTTAAAGTTAAAATTTCTAATTTCTTACTTTGACCTGGTCTTGAATAGCTTCCTTTTGGCCCAGTGAATCTTGTATCTTTGCTCTCATAGCAGAGTTAGCAATAACTTTTTCCCTCGTTGCTTCAAGTTGTTTGATTTCCCGAAGTATTTGCTTCTCCTCAGTTAAAGTAATGCTCTCATGTTGCATGTGATATTGCAAGCTATGAATCTGCATTCAACAAAAAGTTAAGGAGAAAGCAGAAGAAATACTGCTCGGCATTAATCATCAACTCTTACTAATTATGTAGAAGCTAACATCACAACTTACAACATCATTAAGCTCTTCCTCAGAGGAACATAAACCACCACGAGCAGCATTGTTTGTTCGCAGTTTGCCCAGTGCCTGTTGAAGAGGCTCCATTTCCTTCTTTTTCTCATCAAATATTGCTTTATACTGATCACTCTCACTTCTTAGGGTTCTCAGCAGTTCACTTATTTCTTTACGCTCCGACTGCAAAAGAGAGGAAACAAATAATTAGAATTAAATGGTAGGGGGCTGGAACAAAATTTGCAGTACCATTAAGCACCACCTGTTCTATACAACTCAAATGGAATTGAAAAAGAAACACAGATGGCATAGATCCACGGTAACCTCCTCAAGACTCCTGTTTCAATAACAAATAATGCCAAAACCTCTCTGCCTTATCGTTGAAGGACAATACTATCATTATTGGATTACGAAACCAGGAACCTCCATACACCAGGATCCAACAAATGTGTACATCACTGCAATGGCCTACAGCAGGTATATTTTTCATATCTAAAAATGATTCAAACCACAAAAAATACCAGTAAGCCAGGACAAAAGGCAGCCCTAATAAAAGAGTAACTGATCATCAAAAATTGGAGGTTGAAGTATCATTCAAGCAACAAAACCATCAATCATAAATCTGAAAGCTGTCATATAAACAGTTTTCATTAACTGCTTCAACTCCATAAAGGCCCTATTTCATTTAGTAACTAAATCTCTCAGCAGCAGTTATGAATGCTAGTTTTCTTGAAAAAGCAAATTCATGAAGTTCTCTGTAACACTTTGACAAGAGCAACTGCTACAAAAAGGAACCATCAAAAACTTCAATAGGGTGCTAGTACATTTATTTAATAAATGAATTTAATAGAATAACATAATACAGCTGATTTGATACTCCAATATTATCAAAAACAATATTTTGGATATATGTTGTGCACATTTAGCAAATGCTTTTGAACTTTATATTATTAGATGGCTTGAAGAAACTTCATTCGTTATAGGTTAAATTTATAAATGCATACACAAGTAAGATGGTTAACAATCAAACATCCATCTAACAACTGTTAGAAACCAAATGAAACCATTCTTCAAGCTTTGTATTGGACAATGAAATAAAAGGAGTCACCAAGAGAAAACAAATTGATGACAAACATGTACTACCTTCCACATGACACAATGAACCTTTTATTCAATAATCAAAAAGGGAAATAAGCGGAAAATGGAACAGACGAAGAGAAATGAGTGCAGAAATTCACACTTGCACAGAATTATTATTTCAAGCTTGTTTTATAAGATATTCTTTTTGAACAAAAAAAAAAAGTTCTCAAGACAACATATTTCAATGAAAAGAAATCATGCCAAAAAATATCCTCCTTATATGGCCTCTTCCAGATTCTTTCTGAACTAAACAAGAGATTCCAGATGTTTGAGAGAATAATGAAAAAGAAAAAAAATACAAATTTCTTGTGAAAAACGTTATCAAACTAAGTATTCAAAGTGCATTTTCTCTAAAACTTACAAATTGAATATATATTTTGCATAAACCAATGTTGAATCGAGTGTTATTATCCTTCCTATCTTATAATTATCTTATTCTTTTGTAAGAATATCTTTTAATACGAGAAAAAAATAACCTTTCTACGTCATACTTAGCTTAAAGAATTAAAACAGTTCTTTGCCCTAGAAAAAAAATGCAGGTTCTTAATGAATAACAGATAATTGATAAATGAGATCACATAAAGAGAATAGTATCTTCATCTCTAGATTATGACCAAAATTAACTAACTTTTTAGACATACCCTTTTTGCTTTCAGTTCTTCAGTGATTTGAAACCGAGCTTGATTATTCTTCTGAATCTCCCTATCTGCCTGATCAATTTTCGTTTTAATTTTTGGGTCATCAAATGGTCGGCATCGAACAAAATAAAAGGTATGGATCTGCCTTTGAGCAGGCCACTCGTCAATAGCATCCTTTGGAACCTTTGCATCAGCAACATCAACACCTTCTCCTTTAACTGGTTCATCAACATGTGGACCAGAATGCTTCTCTTGTTTTCCATTCTCCTTTTCATGCCTATCCACTTCAGCAACCTTCTCAATAGCTACTTGAGCCATGTCAGATCCCATTACCTCCACACCCATCCTTCTGAAAAAGATCAGCCCTTTAGAAATGAAAATATCCAGATTTCTATTAACAATTAAAAACCATGTTGATAGAATTTCATATTCTTTCAGAATATCAATCCGGCGCAAAAAACTCCCATCTGTTTTTCCTTTTAGATTTTTCTAGTGTCAGATCAAATGATTGACAAGAAAATCAACCAAAATGATACATAAAATTCTAAAACTTTCAACATGATTAAATGAGTCTTTAATAAGCAATCAAAGAACACAAACAGATACAAAAAAAAAAAAAGAGAATTCATGCTATTGAGACATCAATCCAATTAATTTAAAACAGGAAACACGTCAAACCCAATTGAGCAACAAAACCATTACCCAATAGTTCACATCAAATTATAAAAGAAAAAGATCAAATATTTCGCAAGCATGAAATTCACCGTCATCAAAATCAAGAAATTCTGGAAATAGATCAAACCTAAAATTAAACAGAAAGGAAAAAAAAGAGTAATTTCCCTCATCACGATAAAAAAAAAATCAAGATGCATGAACTAAAAGGGGGGAGAGATCCAGGTGACGGTGCTTACCAGAGAAATAAAGAAAGAGAAGCAAAAAGAGAGAAGACACTCTTGACAAAGGACCCTGAAGTTACGAGTTATGGCAAAAACCAAATGAAACTGATCAGATCTCAATCCCAATGTCAACACAGACAGACTCTCTCTCTCTTTCTCTCTCTTGAGTTTCCTTCCTTCTGTTTCTTTCTTTGTTTTATTTTTGGTTTGAAATCTGTATAGAGAACAAATAGAACTAATCGAGACAACGATAATATGTTTTAGGGATAAAGCTCATTTTAGCCCTTAAAATTTAAAAGCAATATCACATCAACCACTAGCTTTTTGAAGGTGCAATAAAATTTCTCAATTTTACCCCTTTTCCCTTTTTAACGAATGAAATCCCTAAAATCAGTAAAATTCCTAATTGCCTTATCTTGAATTGGTTTTAATTTACAAAATATTGATAACAATGAGTATTTTACAATTAGATTGGAACTTCTCATTGGGAGGTTTCTAATATATGATGGAAATAATGTGATGATAAATAACAATTATGAAAAACGGTTGGCAGAAATGATATTTTAATATCTAGATTTGTTTCCATGTAATCTTGAAATAAAAATCAATTGATCATAAAGTTATTTTTGGGAATGGAATTATCAAAGAACTTCCACTTTCGTCATCTTAATTTTAATATTAGAAGCACCAGGAGGATTTCCTTAAATTCAGTACTGATGTTGTTGTAGATTATCATCAAAGTGTTATTATATTTCCCTAGATTAAATTCATAATTCATAGCATATTATCATATGTAAATCTCTTGTTTTTAAGATTCATGACATTTCTTTTAAATTTTCTCTTTATCTCATAAATAAAATAATTCATACCCTTGTAAAAGTTGTCGTTTAAATTTCTAAAAATATAGTTTATATCAATTTAATATTAGTAGCAAAAGTATCACTAATGAAAAATAATTTTGCTAGCATTATTGCATCTATTTGTGGAAAAGAAAAAAAAAAGGATAGAATTGGAAAATATTATTTTTCATTCAACCGAGTAACATCGGTTTCGCCGAGGTGGGTCTATTAGATGGATAGGATATATTTTTATTTTTGATATTCATATATTTGATATGATAAATATGAATAACAATTTAAACATTTAAGATAGGATATATTTTCAATTTATAAGATAATATATTATCATAAAATAATCAAATATTTGTATTTTGAAAATTTTAAATTAAAATTTTCAAAAAAATCCATGTCACCAATATAGGTAATGACAAAATCAAAACTTCAAATAAAAGAGTTAAAATTAAATTCGATTTTCGTTAATTATAAAATATTAATAATATTTATTAATTTTAATACAAAAATATCATATAAATAATAAAATAATAAAAGATAATATATCAAAGTTTATAAATAATAAATTAAGTTAATTAAAAATAAAAGCTATTTATTTTATTTTTTCTTTTCTAATTATTAAAAACTATATATATATATTAAAATTTTTAGTGGAATCAGGTTGGAACTATCCCTCTGTTTTTTTTACCATTTTCGCTTCCTTTTAAATGTGCACTTTTCTATACTAGGTCTTTTATTTCATTTATGTGGTTCAACAAATAGGAACCCATTTCACTTTCTTTTCCTTTCCATTCAATTTCATGTGGAAATCCATTTTATAGCCCAATACATTTTCAATAAATTTTTTCTCACTTTTACTCATTTTTCTCCTTCCTTATTCCTTCATGATATGTCATGTCATGTTTAATGCGATGATGCATTTATGATTATGCATGATAATTACGTGAATCATAATGTTATGGATACTCATTAAATGACATTACGTTAAATTATAGATGTTGTTCCTTTATATATCAATTAATGATCGAGGAACACTAGCATAAACCTGCGATCGCTTTTCCTTTGTCTAATTTGTCTGGTGATACATGTTGATTATCCTTAGACCCACCTAAAACATAATACAATGTCCATATTTAATAAAAAGATTGAATACCATTATTAATTATCTAAACTCATGCTTTTACAATCACATTATAGTATATATATATATATATA
>CANYBF012700869.1:0-11322 GCA_948192965.1 Dalechampia spathulata | reverse complement strand
ACGAGTCGTGCATTTCACTCTTGCCTTAGTTCATCTCCTTCCTCTCAATGTAACGACTCGCACTTTGACTGTCTCGAGTCGTGCATTGCATTTTCCTCTTGATCTTTCTTCTGTAACGACTCGTGATGGCTTTCACGAGTCGTGCTCTTGCTTTGAATACCATTTCTCTTCTTACTTAGCCAATTTTCTCCTATTTTTTCCTGTGAATTCCCTCAAATTGCCCTCAAATTGATAATTTGGGGCTTCTCACAAACAAAATTAGTAAAATAATGAAAACATATAGAATACTTAGTAAAAATTAAATAAAACTAAAACAAAACACTTAAAACACATATGAAATATCTAAGAAAAAGCAACATGAAAACATGTGATCAGAAGTGCTTCATAGCCAGTAGATAAATCCACTGTAAAGAAGGCAAATAAAGATGTTTTCATTATAATTATGATTTTCGTTGGAAAGATTCCAAGTGTTTTTGTTAACTCTTTAGTGAAAGTAGATATAAACACACCTATTGAAATAAAACCTTTAATAAATTTTCCTAGGGCTCGAAGTATCCTTAAAGATATTATATTGATGGTTAATCCATTATCAATAAGAATTCTAAAAATTGATTTACCATTCAAATGTGTTTGAATATATAATAACTTAATGCACTTTATTATCTTCTCTGATGGTGTCTCCAATACAACCTATTTAGGCTTTCTTAGACCTCTAACTTGCATAATGACTCCACTACCTGCATCAAAAGTTGAAGGTATGTGTGTTTTGACTACTCTAGGTATGAATATTTTTTCACTTTATTAACATTTCCTCTTTTCTTCTTCTACTTTACTCCTTTGTTTTTTTCTTTTTCTTAAAAATACATGGGTAATAAAAGAAAAGAAGTAGTACAACTAAAAGGAACATAAATATTACCTATTATAAATATGTTCTCTATACCTTCATCACTTTTAATCACTCTATGATATCCTTTATTGACCTTCTATCAAATTTCACCTTTGGTTTGCTTTTTTCATCTTACCTTTCTACCTTAAGATCTTTAGTCACTTCTCTTTTGATTTTTTCTTAGTTGCTTAACACTTTTTCTTTCTTTATGAATTGTCATGGCCTTGTATTTCTAAACTAGGTTCTTCCTTTACAACCTCCTTTTTTATGTACGGATCAAGGATTAAGGAAATTTCATATGTTGAAGAAGTTACCACTACTGTTTTGGGTCTAGAGGAAGTATAAACCTAGGTTGGTTGCTTTAAAACCTTGATTATGCTTTCCTTTAATTGTTTAATCTTCTCTTTAGCCCCTCTACCAAAATTTCTAGGTACTCATCTATGCCTATGGAAAGTCTTGAGTAGTGGCCTCTTTTCCTTATTAATATCTTTTTCGTTCAATACATTTTTAAGGTCTATAATAATAACCTTTTACATTTCTATAACTATAGCATGCATTAATTGATCGAGTCTAAGAGTTATGGTACTTATAATATAATTTCTCCTTAAGTTCATCCTTGATAAGAATGACATGAACAATTAGTAATTTGATGAATTTTTCCTTAAGCAAAAAATAAAAAATTTGTTATATTTTTCCCATATAAAATGAATATTGATTATTGTACGGTTGAAACTTCATCTATTCTATTAGTTTCAATAATAATGGATAAACATATGTGTTGACCCTGACTTTTCACCTATGCGCATAATCTCAGGTTTCGTTGATTTGGCTCGGAATCAATCTCCAGAGTCAATCCCGATTAGCGTACATGCATTTTAACTTCCTCTGAGTATTCTAGGCATCTAAAATACCTTACATTTTGCCCGTACAAGGTAGAATACATAAACAGAACGAACTTAGCGCATAGCACTATGTGGCAGAAAAAGATATTTGGTGGGGCCTACCTTTCGGGCCAAGCCCTATGTACTCCGCATAGTATAACATCTTACAATGTCAAATAATGCTTATTTGACATATGAAACACATTGCATTTTACCCGTATAAGGCAAAAAGCATAAGCATAACACACTCAACACATAGCACTATGTGGCAAAAAAAGACATTTAGTAGGGCCCACTTTTTAGACCAAGTTTGGGGTGCTTCTCATAGCACAACATCTTAGAATGTCAAATGATGCTTATTTGGCATACAGTGCCTATCTCATTTTGCCCGTGCAACGTAAAATGCATAGGGGAAAAATGCTAGATATGTAGTATATAGAACTATGTGCTACACATGTAGCAAAATAAGACATTTGATGAGGCCCACTTTTAGAGCCAAATCTGATGTGCTTTGCATAGCACAACATCTTAGAATATCAAATGATGCTTATTTGACATACGGTACGCATCCTATTTTGCCCAAGCAAGGTAAAACGCATAGGCACAAAATGTTATATGCTTAGCATATAGCACTATGTGCTACACATATAGCAAAAATAAGATGTTTAGTCAGGAGTCTTCTCAGGACCAAATCTAATGTGCACCACATCATACAATATTTTAGGACATGAAATGATGCTTTTGGGTATGGGGCATACGTCTCGATGTGGCCATAGTGGGCCCACACAATGGGTTAAAATGCTATGTGCGTAGCGCATAGCTCTACATGCTACGTACATAGGCTATGTGTGGTGCACATAGCCTACAAAGTTTTAATTTTTAGATTGAAAATTACATTTTTACTAAACCCTAATTTTCCTCTATAAATATAGAGCTTGGGTTTAGCAAAAAAGAGTCCAGAATTTACTAAAAACAAGCCAAAACTCTGCCAAAATCATACCTCACTTAATTAAACACTTAATTAAGTAAATTACTTAGGATTTAGAGACTAATTAACATTAGTTAGGCTCCTTAAGCATGATTGGATTGAAGATCTACAAGAAAAACCTACTATGGTAAGTCAAATACTCATTTTTCTTCCATTTTTCTTTCAATTTTTGCTTGGATCTATGGATTTTTGGTTGTTTGCTTGATGATTAGCCTCAATCATGTGTTTTTATTGATTTTTAATGCCTATTGATAATCAAAAACACCTGTTTTTACTTCGGATATGCCTGGATCTAACCCGGATTTCACATTTTTCTCAAAAACCTCTGTTTTCCTTCTATTTTCCAGGCAATGTAAGCCACACATAGACCTATGTGCACCACATCTAACCTATGTGTGGCACATAGAGGCCTATATGTATATAGACCTTAGATTTCATAGAAAATCAAAATTTCCCTCTATTTTACTTTGATTTTTCACCCGATCTGATGAATCTAGCTTCATTAGAGGCTTTTCCATGCCTCTGGTGTTCTAGATCTATCATATATTCTTGAGATCTAATTAATTTTTAATCTTAAAAATTAATTTTCAAGTTAGATGCTCATCTACAGGTCAAAAATGCATTTTCCACTTTAGATCTGCTCAGATCTGACCCAGATCTCAAGTTTTTGCTAAAAAACTTCACTTTTCTTAAATTTTTCATGCTATGTGTGCCATAACTTCATATATGTGCACCACACATAGCCTATGTGTGACGCACATAGACCTTAAAATTTCCTGGGAATGCAATTTTCCTTCATTTTCTCACCCGATCTTATTTTTCCAGCAACACTAGAGGCTTGTCCATGCTTCTAGTGTTCTGGATTCATTATATATTGTCCAGATCTAATTGATTTTAGCATTAAAATTGATTATTCAAGTTAATACGCATTTACTTGTTTGATTTGCAATTTGAATGCTGATTTGCGCTCAAAATGAGGTACTGCCTTCATTAAAGTTATGTATTTTAGTCTGTAGATCATTTTTATACTATTTTCTTGTAGATTGACTCCCTATGTGCGCCATACATCATGGTATGTTCTGTGCACATAGCACTATATGCGCGCGCATTTTCCTTGAAAATTTTTTGAAAAATCACGTTTTTCATTCATTTTCAAATTCATTTTGATAATTCCAGTAACATTTGATGTTTGGCAATAACTCAAGTGTATTTGATCTATCATAAATTAATTACATTTAATTAATTTTGGCCTTAAAATTAATTTTTCATGATTAAATGCTTATTTAACTCGTATAAATGTGATTTTTGAAAGGATTAGATTTAAATTGGTTGAGTTGCTATCTCTAATTGTTTCATGTGATGTTAGCAGTTCCCATTTGATTTTCCATGATCAACCAAAAATAATTTTGCTTAAAATTATTTTTATTTAATTAATTTTCACGATCTGGCTCGTGTTAATTCATATGATTGTTGCCACATAATTAGCAGGATTTTAACTCTTGGTTCGTGCTTTCACATGGCATTGGACTAGTCAAATAAATCCTAAATTAATTTGCTACTAATGAATTTACTTGTTTATTTTGCATAATATCAATTCGTGCATTTTTGGCTCATACTATCCAAGCCGGAAAAATACCCGAGGAGGAGGGGACGTTACTTAACATCCCAAAATGATGTATGCGAGGATATTTTTGTAATAGGATAGAATTATTCATTGTTTTGTAATGATTCCCCCTAAAATCTCATGTGTATCCCCTATTTTCCTCGATTCCCTTTCATCGGCCTTCATTATTTTTTATTCATGGATGGTTTATTATATTTGCTCAAATATATATGCCATATCATGTCACATGCCACATCACACACTTCTATGCCATGTCATGCATATGTCATACCATAATATAATTATCTTGTATGCTAATACAATCCAAATATGCCAATACACAATGTAATACGTGTAACTTGCTATGCTATCTGCCAATATGCCATGCCATGCCATGCCGTTATGCCATTGCCATATCACATGCTACCATGCTAATTCATCATGTCATATGCCATTATGCCATGCCATATATTCCATGTCACGTCGTATACCATACTACATGCCATGTCATATGCCATATCACATACCACGTCAAATGCTAATTCACCCATGTATCACTATGCTATGTCATGAATATGTCATGTCACTTTACTATACCATGAATTATTATGTCATGTCATGCATATGCCATGTCATTTTAATATGTTATCATGTCACATGTCATGCATATGTCATGTCATCTAAATGCCATATAGCATTATATGTCATTCTATGTGCAACCGTGAAATGCCAAATCGCATGTCGTGCTGTGGGCTTACATATACACTCATATGCTTGCCTACTTAGGACAATTAACTCCAACTATAATGGTAAAATCAATTTTAGAAACTCATAGAAATAGATCTCCACCACCCAAACCCAATATTTGAAAGGTTTAACTAGTACTCATGCTATGGGTTGGTTGGATAAATCCAGAACCATTTGGTGTTGACTCCCTTGCGACTGTGCTTTTGCTCTAAGTGCGGTCCTCAGTCTGTAAGCTTTACAAGCCTCACTCTGGGCGATCGGAAAAAACTGGCACTCACAGTGGCGACTCCACTAGGGACATCATGGCGAAAGAGTGGTGGCATCTAAGAGTTTCCATATCAATTTTCCCATCATAGTTGGATTAATTGTATGTATCACAACACCAGTCTGTGTCTGCACACACCACATAACCTCCCGTGTCAAGCTGGTGATTGTGGGTGAGTAAGTACCTTGGACTCCATTCGACTCCTCAAAAAAGCAAATCTGCCTTCACCTCTCTCTGCACTGTACTGATAACCGTCGATGATTCCTGACTGATAGACATGAGGTATAGTCCTATATCAATGATTCCATTTGGTTGGATAGGTTGTGAACAATGTGGCAGGGGAACTTAGCCTATTCTCAAAATTGGACTAAAATCCTTGGAAGTAAGCCTAGCAATATTCCAAACTAGGACCCCTATTGCATGCTATATGGATCTTTGCTCTATCATGTCAGTGGATTTGCATAGACCCAACCTATTTCCCTCCTTTGTATTGCTCTGCTAAGAGTCGAAATCCATTCATGATTCCATATGGTTGCACCACCTCATGCCTATTCCATGGGCATACTCTTATTATACCAATATGATCATGCCCATGTTGCTATGCTAAGAGTCAGAATCCTTTCATGATTCTATATGATTGCACAACCTCATGCCTATTCCATGAGCACACTCTTATCATAACAATATGATCATTCCTGTATTGCTCTACTAAGGGGTCAAAATCCTTTCATGATTCTGTATGGTTGCATAACCTCATGCCTATTTCATAGGCATACTCTTATCATAACAATATGATCATGCCCGTATTGCTCTGCTAAGAGTCGGAATTCTTTCATGATTCCGTATGGTTGCACAACCTCATGCTTATTCCATGGGTGTACTCTTATCATTACAATATGATCATGCCCATATTGCTCTGCTAAGAGTCAGAATCCTTTTATGATTCTGTATGGTTGCATAACCTCATGCCCATTCCATTGGCATTCTCTTATCATTGCAATACAACTAGGTTGAAATGCTATCGGGTTTTAGTTGTAATCCCTCATATGATGGGGCAACGATCAAACCTTTGCTTACCTTATTAAGAGAATTATGCCTCGAGTTCCCAGCGTAACTCCGGGCTAGTATCCCACTTAGGACAGGAGATATTAAACTGACCAATTCTCGTGGAGGTATAAGGGTGGCAGGGAGCGCTGCTGTGTACTACGTGTTCACTAACCGCTTTATATTTTCTGTCAAACATGCATACATGCATACTCATGCAATCTTCTAACAAATTTCCTTTTATAGCCATAACGCTGGATGTTTCCTAACATAGGTCATACATACATCCTATGTGATGCATCACATGCATCCAACGCATACGCATGCTAATCAATTTTGTTTTGCAGCCATAACATTGCATGTTTCTTAGTATAGGTCACGCATATATCCTACGTGTCACATCACGTACATCATATGCAGTTGCATATGCATGCATCCATGCTAACTCTCTCTGTCATGTACAGACAATGTCAGACTCTCAGCATGCCAGAAATGTTGCATCCTCATCTGACCCTCTTGCCTCGACACTAGATGAGGCCATGCTTGCTGCAGTCAAGAAGCTCATTGATTAGTCTGTGGCCAAGCTCCTGAATGATGACTTCAAGACCCTCCTGAAACAGCAAATCTGGGAGGCTCTTAGTCCTAGTGACCTCATCAGCCCACTAGCTCCTATCAAGGAAAAAGGGAAAGGTGTCAACTTGTATGACATGGAGATTGATGATGATGTCTCACTCCATATGCATGATGTTCGAAAATCTGAGACCAATATCTTGGAACAGAAGATAGAACAGCTGCAAACTATCATGAAGACCAAAGGCATGGGGTCTGATCTGGATTTTGACGAGTTCTTCATCCTAGCGATCAAGGGGCTACCTGCCAAGTTCAAGCTCCCTTATGTTCCTAAGTATAGTGGAGTTAGGGACCCGAAGAACCATTTGAAGACTTACACCATGATGATGAGCACTACAGACATGTCAGACATCAGATAGTTTAACTCTTCTTCATCTCACTTGAGGGACCAATGCTAGCCTGGTATCACAGTCTAAACAAGGTAACCACGACCAAGTGGAAGCCTCTTTGTACTGCTTCTGTAAACAGTACGGGTTTAAGTCCCGATTTGATGTAACTTTAATTGATTTAGAAATGGTTAAGTAGAAAACTAATGGGTCCTTCATGGATTACTTTAGCAGGTGGATGGATAAAGGTGTACTGGTTAGATAGAAGCCATCTGAATATGATATGAATAATAAGCTTATTATGGGGTCACTACCACTCTACCAGGATAAGCTGAAGTATCAGACATTCCACACCTTTGAGGACATCTACTTTATTAGGCAACAGATATAACAGACAAAGGGTAAGAAAAGGAGCCTTCCTTCATGAAACCCAAAACCACCACATACACCCAAACACAGCAAAAACCTCACTACATCAATGCCCTACAAACACTAAACCCCATACTCCAAAACACTAACCCATCTCGGAGGTTCTTAGATCTTGGAATGCTACTTTCCAAGGTTTTCAGGCATCTCCTCAAAGCCAAGCTCATCAAGCCACTTGAGCCAAACTTCAAAACACCACCCTCAGCCTCGGTGGACACCAAAACTTATTACCACTATCACTAGCATCATGGCCATAACACTGACGACTGTTGCTTCCTCAGATTGGTTATTCAGAACCTCATTGATTCTGGTGAGATCGAAGACCCTGAGAAATCCAAACAATCAACCAAGATAAACCCATTGCCTAACTACCATAAGGCCAACCATACTTATATGCTCCAATCAGGGTTACCAGAATCCCTAGTTCTTAACTCCTTTTCTCCCCTTAGCAGTGAGGAGGTTGCTGAACTACCTACCATTACCTTCTGACCCGGCGGCAGGTTGGACATTGGTGCCATTGACATATGGTATGATAGTTTAGAGGATGAGTCTACAGTCACTCAGGATCCTTCTAAATCTGAACCATCAGAGAAGCAAGCTTCTAAGAAAGGTAAGTCAGCCAAGACTTCCAAGGTAGCTAAGCTAGCACTAAAATCGCCCAAGCAGCAGAAAGGGTTAGGTGCTAACAAGATGTCCTCTCGGGTCCAAAACATGACTCCCAGAGGTAAAGTATTCACTCCTCCCTATCTTCGGAAGAGGCTAGAAGCTTCTAAAAAGTCTATCAAAGCTAGACCCGCTAGGGATAAGGCTGGTCCAAGCAATGTTCCAGCTCCACAACTAGCTGATCAGGTTGCTCAGCTTGATAATGTTATCGTCAAGCTACTGAAGAAGACCTAATCTAACATTAGCATTTGGGACTTATTGTTATCCTCCCAGCAACATTGACGGTCCATCGTCAAAGCACTCTCAAGCATGAGAATCTCTTCATCCACTTCTACCTTTAGCATGAAGAGTCAGTTGGTAAACCAGAAATTACCATCCAACATGATCACTTTCTTTGATACAGATCTTCCAGCCGAGGGTATCCACCACAACAAAGCACTCTTCATCAAAGTGAATATCATGAACTTCTCCACTCCCTACATCATGGTGGATGATGGTTCAAGTATCAACGTCTGCCTGCTCAAGGTGCTGCCCAAGCTTGGGGTCCAGCTTTCAGACTTGAAGCCATGCAAGACTATCATTAGAGCATATGATGAGTCTAAAATGGAGGTTATTGGTAGCTTCACAGCCACTGTCATTGTCAGGCCAATCAAATCAGTGGTAGAGTTTATATTTTTTAATATTTCGGTGTCATTTGCTTTACTATTGGGCCGACCATGGTTCCATACCCTAAGAGGTGAAGATCAAGTTCCCACATAATAAAGGTATGGTTACCATTGCTGTTGATGATGAGGTTGCTTTAGCCTGCATCAAGGAAGATGTTCCTCTCATGATTGGTTTTTAGATCGCTGCCATTGGAGAACTTAAATCATACTCATACCAACCGAGTCCCGTTGTAGAGAAGATGATACAAATGATGAACTTTATGCTTGGTAAAAGTTTAGGCCGGTACCAGCAGGGTCTGGTAGAGTTCAACATCCCTACAACCATGTGAGAAGAAAGGTACTACATTAGGTTTGATCCTTACACCTCAGACAAGCCAGAGGAATGCAACATAGTCATCTTCATCTAAGGAGAGATATAGTACGACCATCCCTCCGAGTTTCCTAATTCGGATGACTTCTTTGATCAATAGTTTACCATTTTTTGTGATGTCTATGACATGTTAGCCTTGACAGCAATAGAGAAGATTGCTACTACCTTCACCATCAGCCATGATGATGTTTTTCAGATATTTAGTGACATTGCTGATCTCACCATTGGCCGCTTGGAGCCAGAAATCACTCTAGTCGTTGCATTGGGAGCTAAGCTACAAAACATGGATGTGGAGGACCTACTGCTACCAAAGGTCTATGAAGACATTGCTACTATAGTGGATAGCACCTTTAAGGAGTTGTTGTATGAGGACACTGATGTCCCAATTTCTGTTTTGTTTGATGATGATGTAATTCCATCTAAATATAATGCAATGAAGAATAACTTTGATTATGTTTACGATGTGTATTCTAATGGCGTTGTGCATGAGCATGAGCATTACATGAGCATTTTTGACATTAACTCATCCTGCATTGAAAATGTTAACATTAACATAGTGACAAGCCATATCTACTCCAGATTGCATTAGAATTGACCTCTGAAGAGAGAACAGAAATAATTAGTGCATTGAAAAAGCATATAAAAGCCTTTGCTCTAGGCTATGAAGACATGCCGGGTGTCGACAGAACTATTACAAAACATAGAATTCTGACCAAGCCTAGGTTCAAGCCAGTTAAGCATAAACTATGGCGCCTCTAACTAGAGTGGGCTCAGAAGGTCAAGGAAGATGTCCAGAAGTAGTTGGATGCCAAATTCCTTGAAGTGGTTGACTATCCAGAATGGTTGGCCAATGTGGTTCCAGTTCCCAAGAAAGATGGCAAGGTCAGAGTCTACGTAAACTATAGGGATCTGAATAAAGCATGCCCAAAGGATGACTTCCCTTTACCTCATATTGACATGCTAGTCGATAGTGCAGCTACTAGTGGTATGTGTTCGTTTACTAATGGATTTTCAGGGTACAACTAGATCCTGATGGCAATTACAGATAAGGTAAAGATTGCTTTCATCACAGAATAGGGGACCTACTGCTACAAGGTCATGCCCTTTGGCTTTCATCACAGAAGAAACCTTGTTGCATGATTTGATCCATAAGGAGGTTGAAGTTTATATGGATGATATGATGGTGAAGTCTCCCACCAGAGGAGAGCATCCAGCTACTCTTGACAAATTTTTCACATGCGTTGAGAAATGTGGACTTAGGCTGAACCTGAAGAAATGCACATTCGGGGTGATATCCGGTAAGTTGTTGGGTCACATTGTCAGTCAGAGGGGTATTGAAGTTGATCCTGATAAGGCAAATTCAATCATTGAGATACCTATCCCTAGAACTGAGATCAAAGTTAGGGGATTCCTGGGACAGCTCTAGTACATTAGTAGATTCATCGCCAAGCTCACTACCATGTGTGAGTCTATCTTCAAGCTTTTGAGGAAGAATTAGCCTATGGTTTGGGATGAGAACTGCTAGTTTACATTTGAGAGGGTGAAGCATTACCTCTCCAACCCGCCAATCCTGCAACCGCCTTGACCGAGAAAACCATTACTACTCTATCTAACCTTAGAAGAGGAGTCAGTGGGTGCTATAATGGCTCAGGAGAATGAAGTTGGAGTTGAGCATGCTGTCTACTACTTGTTAGTGAATGCTTTAGAGCATCATGTGTTTTTGTACCATACATTTTTCATTAATAAAGGCATTATTCATTATATAGTACAATGTTTTGGATGAACTTGTTTTACTTGGAGTATTAAACTATATATTGAAGTCCATGAT
>CANYBF012700011.1:0-18523 GCA_948192965.1 Dalechampia spathulata | reverse complement strand
CATAATCATAATTTCATATCATTTCCACAATAATAACATCGAAAAAAATGAGGATGTGACACGATTAAGTTTTTGGTGCCGTTGCTGGGGATTTAAGTGTTTAATGTTGCTACAAAGAGAGTAAAGTTTGATTTAAGTGTTTTTGTATTTTTAATCTTTTGTTTGAGTTATGTAGGTGTATGAGTAGGAGAACAAAGAACTCTCAAGCACCATTGTTAAAAGCTTGTGAAGATCTAATAAGGCTTGAAAGAGAGAATCGAAGGGTTGCTTAGGAAATAGTTATGCAAGAAAATCCAGTAAAAATAGTAGAAGAATAGAGAACTTTGATGGATGTGGTCAGGCCTGGTTTTTATGCTAACCAACAAGGCATAATGAGACCATCCGTAACAGCCAATAATTTTGAGATCAAGCTAACTCTATTGCAAATGTTGCAATCTTCAGTATAGTTTTTCGGTTTACCAAATGAGGACCTTAATGCTCATACTTTAAATTTTTTGGAGATTTATGATACTTGCAGGTATAATGGAGTGATAGAGGATGCTATAAAGCTGAGGCTATTCCTATTCACATTGAGGGATAAGGTAAAGGTTTGGCTGAACTCATTGACCCCAAGGTCAATTACAACTTGGGACCAGCTTATGCAAGCATTTCTGACCAAATACTTTCCTTTGGAAAAGACTACAAAAATCATCAAGGAGATCACCAACTTTCAGCAGATGGATAGTGAATCTCTATATGAGACATAGGAAAGATTCAAGGAGCTACAAAGGAAGTGCCCTCATCATAACTTGCCAAGAGAGTTACTGATCTAGACCTTCTACAATGGAGTAAACACAACCACTAGAGGGACCATAGATGCAGCAGCTGGACGGTCCCTGATGAAGAAGGCCATAGAGGCAGCATATGAACTGCTAGAAGAGATGGCAGCCACTAATGTATTATGAGCATCAAACAGGTCAAGAATGGTAATTAAAGAACATAAGGGTGTTTTGTCACTTGATGTTATTAGTGCTTTACAAGTTGAAGTTGCAAATTTAATAAAGCAAATCAGTAACTTATCAAAGCTGTCTAGTTCATGTGAGCTGTGCGGATAAGCAGGACATTCAGTTAGTGAATGTAATGTATGTGAGGCCATGGAGTAGGTTAGTTTTATGGGGAATATACCACACTCCATGGGAAGACAAGGTAACAATCCTTACTCCAATTCGTATAATCCGGGATGGTGAAACGATCCAAATTTTTCTTGGAGTAACAATGCAAAAAATATGCAAAAGACACAACAACTAGCACCTCCTCAATAGAACAATTTTAAGTCCAAGATGGAGAAATTCATGGAACTTCTGGGAACATAGTTGACTAGCCAGGAGGAATCATAGAAGAGAATGGAAGCTAAGTTTGATCAAATCACAAAGAACCATTCCTCCTCAATCCACAACTTAGAGGTACAAGTGGGGCAGTTGGTGATAGCAATGGCATAGAGGAACCTTGGAGGACTTCCAAGCAATACCGAGCCAAACCTCAAGGAGCAAGTGAATGCAATTCAACTAAGGAGTGGTAAAGAGTTATTCAATAAAGGTAAGGAACCTGTTGCTATTGAGAATGAGTGCAGGAACGAGGAAAGGAGATAGAGTAGCAATGGAGCTAGGACTTCACATGATGAGACAGAGGAAAGCCACTGTCATGATCGTGATATTGAAAGTCACGATCGTGACAATGATGCCAGGAAGAAGAAGAAGGAAAGCCATCAGGGGCTAGGTAAGTATATGCCCGCCATTCCATTTCTGCAAAGATTAGTGCAACATAAAGTAGATGAAAAGTTTACAGCATTTGTGGAAAAATTAAAAAAAACTGAGAATTAATGTGACGTTTGCTGAGATGATTCAAGATATACCGAAATATGCAAAATTTTTAAAGGAAATCTTAGCACATAAACGTACAATAGATGAAACACAACCAGTTTCATTAACTAAAAACTGTAACTCAATAGTTTCAAGTAAAATGCTATCTAAACTACGAAATCCCAAAAGTTTCACTATCCCATGTAAAGCAGGAGATTTGGTATTTAACAAGTGTTTATGTGATTTGGGCACAAGTATCAACTTGATGCCATATGCCATTTTTCAGAAGCTAGGTATTAGAGAAATCAAGACTACTTCTATGGTAATTCAGTTGGCAGATCTGTCGGTGAAGAAACCATTTAGGATCATTGAGGACGTTTTGGTGAAAGTGGATGATAAGCTCATCATTCCAGTAGATTTTATGGTACTGGATTACAATGAGGATGTCAATTGCTCCCTGATTCTAGGAAGACCTTTCCTGAATACGAGGAGAGCACTAGTTAATGTACATGAAGGAAAACTAATCCTCCGAATCGATGACAAGCACATAGAGTTCAATACAAGGAAGGCAATGAAACAGCCAATGGAGGGTGACATGTACATGAAGGTAGATATAGTTGATGAATGTGTATCCACTATCATGAATGAAGAGGTGTAGAATGTCACAATAGAGGAAGAGACTGAGGTAATAGGTGAGGAAGGTGGTGAATCACCTAGAACAGAATAACTAGTAAGAAATGCTAACCCTACTCCTCCTTCAATTGAGAAACCACCTATTTTAGAATTAAAAATCCTACCAAAACATTTAAGGTATGCTTTCTTAGGGAGTAATGAAACATTACCGATTATTGTCTCTAATAAGCTGACTTTAGCGCAGGAGGGCAAGCTGCTTAAAATGGTGCGGAAGCACATTCAAGCTTTAGGCTGGCAGCTGTCGGACATCAGGGGAATCAACCCTGATATGGTCATGCATAGAATACACTTGGAAGAGGGAAGCAAACCTATTTGTGAGAGGCAAAGAAGACTCAACCCCAATATGCAAGATGTTGTAAAAAAGGAGGTAATTAAGCTGCTGGATGCAGGTATTATCTATCCTATTTCTGATAGTGAGCGGGTGAGTCTTATCCAATATGTACCTAAAAAGGGTGGCATGATTGTCATAGAAAATGAGAAGAAAGGATTGCTATCAACTAGGACAATGACTGGTTGGAGAGTTTGTATAGACTATAGGAAGTTGAACACTGCTACTAGGAAAGACCATTTTCCTTTACCCTTTGTTAATCAAATGATAGAGAAGATAGCAGGTCACTCTTTCTATTGTTTCTTAGATGGCTATTCAAGATATAATCAGATTTTCATTTTTCCTTAAGACCAAGAGAAAACAACTTTCACATGTCCTTATGATACATTTGCTTATAAGCATATGCCTTTTGGTTTGTGTAATGCACCTGCCACTTTTCAGAGATGTGTGATTGCCATATTTTCTGATATGATTGAGGAATTTATGGAAATATTCATGGATGACTTCTCAGTGTTTGGAGACTCTATTGAGTCATGTTTATAGAATTTAAAATAAGTCTTAGAACACTGTGAAGAAACCAATTTGGTGCTGAATTGGGAGAAGTGTCATTTTATGGTAAATGAAGGAATTGTGCTTGGCCACAAGATCTCCAAGGAAGGTATTGAGGTGGATAGAGCTAAAATTGAGGTAATATCTAATCTACCACCACCACAAAACGTAAAGGGGATAAGAGGATTCCTTAGACATGCAGGATTTTATTGCCGCTTCATAAAAATTTTTTTATCATTGTTAAACCCTTGACGAGCTTGTTAGTCAAGGATGCTGTGTTTGATTTCAATGATGAGTGTTTTAATGCTTTTAATACTTTGGAGCATGCACTAACCATAGCTTTGGTTTTGACTTCACCGGATTGGTCTTTGCCTTTTGAAATTATGTATGATGCTAGCGACTTTGCCTTAAGGTGTGTGTTAGGGTAGAGAAAAGAAAAGAAGTTGCATACTATTTATTATGCTAGCATAACATTAACTGGACCACAATTAAATTATACCACAACTAAAAAGGAGCTCTTAGCAGTAGTCTTTGCATGTGACAAGTTTACAGCGGAAGAAGTTCTTTACCAATATTAAGTATTATCAGTGGGAGGAATCATACTTCTTTCACCAATGTGCTGATGGCCTAATAAGGAAATATGTTCCAGAAGAAGAAATAATGCCTATACTAACACAATGTCATGATTCATCTTATACAGGGTATTATGGTGCAAATAAGATAGCTAGTAGGGTGCTAGAATGCAGTTTCTACTACTGACAATCTTTGAGGTTGCAAGGGATTATATGCTTCACTGTGACAAGTATCAAAGAATCGGGAATATCTCCAAGCAGGATAAGATGCCTCAATCTTTGATCCTAGAGGTTGAAATATTTGATGTTTGGGGCATAGACTTCATGGGACCGTTTCCCGCCTCCATGGGGAACAAATATATACTGGTGGGGGTTAATTATGTCTCCAAATGGGCCGAAGCAATGGCTAGTCCCACAAATGATGGTAGAGTGGTTAGCAGATTCATCAAGAAGTTATTTTCCAGGTTTGGAGTCCCCAAAACACTCATTAGCGATGGAGGAGCACATTTCTGCAATGCAAAATTGGAGGCCATGCTAAGAAGGTATAATGTGCACCACAAAGTCTCCATAACATACCATCCACAGACCAACGGATAAGTGGAGGTAATGAATAGAGAGCTAAAAAGAATCTTGGAAAAGGCAATTAATGGTTCCAGGAAGGATTGGGCAATAAGGCTGGATGACACGCTGTGGGCATACTGGACAGCATTCAAGACCACTATAGGAATATCCTTCTATAGGATGGTCTATGGTAAAGCCTGTCATCTTTTAGTGGAGTTAGAGTACATAGCATATTAGGAAATCAAACACCTGAATTATGATTTAAAGGAGGCAGGAGTAAAGAGACTGCTGCAGCTGCAAGAATTAGAAGAACTAAGGCACTTGGCATATGAGAATGCTAAATTGTACAAGGAAAGGACTAAGCAGTGGCATGATGCGCACATCAAGGTAAAAACATTTAATGTAGGTGATAACATGCTGCTGTTCAATTCCAGGTTAAGGTTGTTCCCTGGAAAGCTCAAGTCTAGGTGGAGTAGTCCTTTTAAAGTATCTTAGATTTTTGACAATGGAGCCTTGGAATTGAAGAATGACATAGGAGAGACCTTTAAGGTCAATGGGCAGAGATGCAAGGTATACCTTAACAGTTTAACTCACAAGCCGAAAGAGGTAACATCATTATATTAAGCCCCTAGAAAGGTAAGGTCCAGCTGATCACCTTAAACTTAGCATGTAAGCATGTTTTCAATTGTGTTTTCAAGTTTTTGATCATGGTTGAGTTGATTTTTAGGTGTTTATAACATTTTGAATTCATGATTTCATAGTGTAAAATGATGTTTTTAAGTTTAGCTTTATGTGTTTTGATCATTAGGGAAAGAAAAGCAAGGAAAAATGCAATAAGAATGGTGAATAAGGGAAGTCACGATCGTGACTCACAAGCATTGGATTCACTCACTGCATGTCCTACTTATCCACACATCTCACATGAACTGGACACCTTTGACAAGTTGCCAATTTGTTTGGTCAAATTTGTAACTTCAGCCTGCAAAGCACTAATAGCATCAAGTGATAAAACACCCTTATGTTCTTTAATTACCGTCATTGACCTGTTTGATGCCCATAGTGCATTGGTAGCTACCATTTCTTCTAGCATTTCATATGCTGCCTCTATAGTCTTCTTCATTAGAGACTCTCCTGCTACTACATCAATGGTCCCTCTAGTAGTTGTATTGACCCCATTGTAAAATGTCTGGAGCAGCAATTCCCTTGGTAAGTTGTTATGAGGACACTTCCTTTGCAGCTCCTTAAACCTTTCCCAAGTCTTATATAGAGACTCACTGTCCATCTGCTGGAAATTGGTAATCTCCTTGATGGTGATCATGATAGAAGGTTGAGCATATGATGAGCCAAAGAATTTATAATCTAAGGCAAGTCACGATCGTGACAGAAAATTTGGCCAAAAGAGTGAGGCAAGCAAAACTTTTTCTGAGGCATGTCACAATCGTGACTTTCAATGTCAGGATTGTGATAAAAACTCTCTAAGGTAAGTCATAATTATGACTTTCAATGTCATGATCATGATAACAACTTCCAAACTTGAATTTCCAGAATTTCTCCAAGTATAAAAGAGAGAGTTTTGCCCTCAAAACACAAACCTTCACTTGCCCAAGAATACCAAAAGCTCACCCTTCTCTCCAAACTTGATTTCTCTCAATTTCTTACCATTTTCACATTAGATTACTTGATTTTTCTTCATTTTTGCCATCAATCATCACCCATCCACAAGTAAGCTCCTCTCCTCTCTCTCTCTTGTTCTTGAAATGCTGGATTTTGAAATTCTAGGTTTTGATTAGGGGAATCAATTGTGATTTATTGAGATTGATTTGGGATGCTAGTTTTATGTTTTTTTTATAACTTAGAATTATGATTTTGCTTTTAGATTCTGAGTTTTAGTGTTTGGTTGCAAGAATAAGAAAAGGGAGAAAGCAAATTTGAAAGTCACGATAGTGACTTCCAAAGTCATCATTATGACCGAACCTAAATTGCACCATCACTTGTTGTTTTGCTCCCTTTCTTGATTGAAATTGATTTTGCTTCATTTGTAGAATGTCTAGAAGAGTTAAACATATTGCTCAACACCCACAGGATAAAGGCAAAGCTCCCACTCCATCACGATCATAAAGCAACTTTACGGAACAATATGGTGCTCCATTTCCAATCCATTCTCCATAAGAGGGCAAGAAATACATACAAATCTGTAAGAGACAACTGATCCTCCCTCGTTATTTTTATTTGAACTTACTGGAGTAGCTTGAGGCTATGGCTTCCTTGAAAGCATTCATTTCCAAGTTGGGCTAGGGTAATTTTATTACTGAGGAGCACCCTATTTGCAAGGAACTCACTCATGAGTTCTATACCACCTATGAACTAGTGGACAATAGGCTAGGCAGAATTCAATTTAGGTTAAGGGGGAAAACTATAGAGATGACCTATCAGATGATTGAGGATGTCTTAAACCTCCCTCAATCGAGACTAACCTCTTTACATACCAATTTTAGACCCAAGGCCTTCTAGAATGAAATCGTAGGAGGCCAATTACCTTTTAATGTTCATAATGCTCCTAACCTTATTTTTCTGCATAAGTATTTGGCTATCTCTATCTTTCCTAAGATAAAAAATAACAAAGTGTCCCAACAAGAACTCTTCCCCATGTGGTGCATGCTTAATGATCATCTTTATTACACCATCTTTCACCTAATGAAAGGGTTCCAACAGATGGCAAGACCAAGTAGTAGAAATCTAGGTTTAGGTCATGTGATCACTATCGTTGCTGATTATTTTGATATCGAGATGTCTGACCTAACCCTGTTGCCATTCGAAAAATTTTCTACCAAGTATTTGCAGGATGCAAGGCTCACTTATAAGCGAGGTGTGTAGTTCAAAGCTTACGGAAATCAAGATGGCATCAAATAGAGGCACCTCAATGTGGACACCATTGATGAGGATGAGAAGGAAGAGGAAGGTGCTACTGAGGAAGAAGAGCAGACACAGGTTGGTGAACCAAGCACTGCTCAGGAGGGGGATGACACCCTAGTCCTAGTAGAGCAGGGGCAATATGGGGAGCAGGAGGAGCACCCCCAGGCAGCACAAGCACCTGAAGATACCTCATTCAAAGAGCTGCTATTAAGGATAGAGTAGGATAATGCAGATAATATTGCTTGCCTTACCTGAGTAGAGGCCACAGTGAATGAGATACACAAAGAGCAGTGCTATCAAAGGTGGAAAATGCTCAAATTCTTTGAGCTCTCAGGCGTCACTATGCCCTCCCCAACTCCTTCTCCACCGAGCTCACTTGCACCCCCAGGTAACTAGATTTCAATCCTTCTTTTGCAATTTATGTGTTTTTATTTCTGTCGTTTATGTTTTTTTCTTATGTTTGTGTTGTGCTATATGTTTTCACGTTGAGGACGATGTGTTCTTTGAGTGTGGGGATGCTGGCATTTGCTTTGCTTGCTTTGTTTTGCTTGCTTGTTTGCCATGACTACATGTTTTACTTTATATGTCCACATGAGTGAATGTGTGTATTTTGTGAAAATGGAATTACTTATATATGGCATATGTATTTGGAGGGTGGACATAGTTAACTTGTAATCATACTGATTTTGCAAATTTTGTCATAAACTTAGAAAATTAGTAGGGATTGTGAAGGTATAAATGTTTAGCTTAAGTAATAAGCTTAATCCTTCTATGATTGCACTATAAAATAGAGTATAACTTATTAGCAAATGCTGAGCCATGTAATGTAAGTGATGTCAAAAATATGAAGCAATGAGGAAATGAGTCAGGAAATAGAAGATAATGAAAAATAATAATAAGCCAAAAAGGGTAAAAGCTAACTATTCTGTTATCACTAGGGGTGCCTGAAACTGGCCCTAAGGATATAAACAACGCTAGTAACCACTCGAGCGAAGGTAAAATGTTGAGTAACCAGGGACCATCACCAAAAGAATGGGGTACTCAAGCTGAAAGACCTACCTCTCGAGCAAGAGCTTAATCAGAAATGAAAGCAAAAGAAATGAAAAGAAAAGAATAAAAACTGTATGAATCAAATCAATGACTAAGCAAAGGATAGATAAGTTGTATTTTGTTTGATAGTGCAATTTTCTGAATGATTAAACTTGATTATCTAAGTTAAACACTTATAGTTTTTCAAGACCTAATGATTTGCTAATGTTATGGGAAGATTGGCACAACGAGGAGTGGTTTCAAGTTAGGGGTGTCCAAGCCAACTAATGTAAATTATCATATCATAAGTTTATTTCAACTTCTTTGTTTTTAATTTATTGTTTCTCGTGTTACCTTTGCTTGAAGACAAGCAAAGATTTAAGTGTGGGTATGTTGATGTATGTCAATTTGCATGTGTATCTAGTTGTTTTTAGTTAGTATTTGATGTTTATTTTTCTATGCTTTTACCTTGATTTAGTAGAATTTGATTATTTTGTTGAGTGTGTAACGTCAGGGAAGCATTCAAGAAGAAATTAAGCATTTTGGGGCTTGAAGAGTTAAGTCACGATCGTGACATTCAAAGTCATGATCGTGACAGAAGAGGAAGCAAGGAAAACACCCTCAAGCAAAGTTACCATAGTGACATAAGCCTAGTCAAGAAGGAAGAGGAGCTTAAATGTCTATCATGATCATGACATTGAAAGTCACAATTGTGACAGAAGCATATCGAGCCAGAAGTTCACCAAGCCAGTAAGTCATGATTATGACATACAAAGTCATGATCGTGACTTCTTAATAATGGACCATTTAACGAAATATCTTTGTTGAAGATTTAGTGGAGGAAATAGGATCCATAAGGGAGACAAAAATAAAAAGCTTTAATAGAGATCTCATGGGCAATAGAATAAAAAAAACAAAAATAAATTGAAGATAAGGCTGGAGGATCCCACTCAAACAGGAGGAGAGATTGGCACCTAAGGTGTTCAGGAGTGGAAAGGATAGAAGAAAGTGACACACCATCTGTAAGAGCAGCAGTCCATCCTTTAGGGCAATTTTGTATAGTGTTCTCTTTGCTCTTTATTTCTCTTCTATTTTTTCATTTAACCATGAATGGCTAAGTACTCTTGTAGGATTTGATTTCTAAAATCCCTTGTTGGGATAATTGATTGTGCTTGTTTCAACATTACTATGAATCTTTAATTTTAAAGATTGGTTTTAGAAATGAAATCTCTACTTTATGATTGCAACGAAAGTTGGATTATAGAATGCTTGTACATTGAGAGATGTCAAATCTAAAGATTAGCTTCTAAACAATTTCTTAGGCTCTATATCTGCAGCGAGAGTTGATTTATGGAATGCTTATTCATTCTGGTTAGGTCGGTATGTGTGAGAGATCTACATGCTCCTAATTCTTGTATGATTGGTTAATAGTTTCCCTAATTGGAGGACCCTGATTGTCACTAAGGAATTCTGAAGGTTAAAGCGAAATTTAGATGGTTCCACCTCGAGAGAGGGTTATCGATGCTGTTGGATATCTTGGGTAGTAATTAGCACATGACTGTTATTCCAGCTTGGTGATGATGATTTCAAATCTGATATTTCTTATCATTGTTTCATCTTCTTACCACTGTGTCCATTTTACTTCCTCGTTTACTTATTATTGTATTAGCTTACTTCCAAACACCAAACCATTATGATTGCTTAAATAGACCAGAAATCTAAGTAATGGTGGATAGGCCATAAATCCTCATGGGATTGATATCTTACTACAGCAATTTGTATGCTTGCAGTGAAGTAGTGATTAAAACTACTATCATTTCAGGGACGATCAGGAGGGAGTCGTTAAATTAGGCTGTTACAATGAACCACTTTCCTTCAATACCTCAAAAATATCTTTTTATTTTTCCCTACAACACAATTACTATAAAATGTTACCTTGAGCTTCTCTCCTTTCTTTAAGTTTGCTACATCTTTAACTTTGTTCCTTCCTCTAACCTATTTCTTCTTATTGACATCACTTGAACCTACAAAAAAATAAATTATTTATCCAATCTCAAGCTTCAAAGCTTCAAACAGTTTATTAAGTAATTATATGACAGAAATATTTAAAGTAAAATAGTTTAGGACATAAATCATAATGAACTTTTATTAATATATTATCATGATGAACCTTTATTCAAGTTGTATATGCTAAACACTAACCATCATTTATTTATTCTAACATTAAGTGATCATTTTACCAAATATACTAACATCTAACAATCATTTTACCAACATTGAGTGATCATTTACTTATCTGACAGCTAAGTTGATGTTCATTGATAATATACCAAATTAAATACTATAGAGATGCAATCAACTATCCTAACAAGTGAAGAACTTATCAACATGATTAGCGATAATTCATAAAGTGGAAGAGAAGCATTATTTATCCAAACCTCCAAATATTTGAGCCCAAGATTAGGACTTTTAAAAGTTATAATCAACAAGATTATCGACCGTTTAAGTGAAGGAGAGTGTTAGGGGTGGAGGTTTATCCTACTCAAGGTCAAAATATACATTTCATATTTATATTTTATTTATGTATTTTAGGGTATAATGGGTAAAAAATTTTGATGTCTCCTCCTATTAGAGTCAATTATGCTCCGAATATTTTTCAGAGGGGAGTGATTAGTCAATCTTAGATAATATCTAGGCACTATTTATATCAAACATTCAATAGGCTTACCTTTAGTGTAAGATATCCCCTTTACTTACACAAAGTTTGATGATCAAATCTAGGTATTAATTCCTTTAAACAATAAGAGACATAACCAAATTTTATTCAATCAGCATACCATGTTATTATCTTATTATGTATTTCTCTTGTATGATACTTATGCTATCTAAAAGAGCTTATTATGCTCTTTGAATTGGGATAGTAATGCTAGTGATGCTTATATATAAGGTTTGACTTAATCTTAAATGGATTATTCATGGGATTTGAGGGCTGGTTTGTGTAGGAAGTGCCCTACATAAGCACTACATGAGTCTATTAGAGAGACATTGAGCTAGATCTGTGACACTTTCAATCTTGAACAACATCAATGCTTATTTATCCATTTTTTATTCTAAATTGGGATGGATTAGCAATCAAATGGGAACTTGTACAAAATCAACACTAATATTTTTTGTTGTTCTGTAAAGCTAACCCAATAATAAATCTTTTTCATTTTACAACCTAAAAATAATTTTAATAAATCAATAAAATAGTTAAGAGTTTTCCATTTGCAAAGGATAAGATTCTAAAAAAATACATAATAATAAGAATTTTGACTTTCATAAGAATGAAAGAGATTAAAATTAAAAGAGATTTGAGAAAAGAAAGGAGAACTTATAGATTTGAAATCTTTGCTCCCAAGAATAAAATACATGTATCTCTGACCTATTTAAAACAATAAGACTTATTGGACCAACAAAATAAAAAATGTAACAAGGAAGAGAATGGATTGAATGAAAGTATAACAGAAGAGTTTTTCCACAAACACCAATAGAAAAATATTTTGCTTTATTTTGAAATTAGCAAGAAAGAAAATGAACAAATAACATTAATGATGGTTTTAAACTCATTGTTTCTACCATAATTAAATTGGTTTTAGTTAATTAAGATAATTAAATAAATTAATTTTATATTAATTTATTTAATATTTTTATTAATTAAAAGATATTTAATATTTGAGCCATTAATTAATTTAATAAGCTTAAAATATAAACTTGGCCATTAATCAATTTAATAGGCCTACTTTAAATTTAGTCTTAATTATTTTAAAATTAAATAAATTAATTTTATATTAATTTATGTAATATTTTTTATTATCTAATAAATTAAGCCATTAATTAATTAATGGGCCTAGTTTCCTAAATAAACGTGATAAAGGCAATTATCACGTTGTTTGTGGAGAAAGTGCATGAAATGGGTATATGACAGTTATTAATATTTGGAATGATGGTTCTAGCAGAGAATAAATAGCAAGTGAGGGCAATCATCTCGAAAGAACAATCAACCATCAAAAAGTACTCTTAAGCAACTTTCTTTCTAGTTTTGTTTCCTTTGTCTCTCTTTATTTTTAAACAACCTTTTGTTAAATTTAATTGCTTGTTATTTTCATAATTCATTCCTGTTTAGCATTATTTTCCTGAGCTTAATTCTCTATTACAAGAAAATTGGAGATCCATAATTATTTTGATCAAGAAGTTAAATGACGCATACAACTTAAGAATACTTAAATTCTCTTGCATGCTTGCATTATAAAAATATCATGAACATATTTTTGACATGCTCGATGGGACACATTAAGGATACCTACAAGAACCAGAAGTAATTTAGGAAAAGAAATTGAGTCTGAGTCTCAGGACTTGGGAGTGCTCGCTGCCATAGTATGGGTTTTAGCTTTAATAGAACAAATTGAGCAAGGAGAAACTCCCAAAAGGTAGAAGTATAGGAAACTGCACAGGCTTCTCCTATGGTCATGCTTTCCCCAAGAAGTGAGCAATTATATGCTAGGCTAATGTTTGTTATAAGGAGTTCTATGGAGGAAACCTTTGGAAAACTAGCCCAAGAAATTACAGCTTCCGTGGGTGATGCTAATAAGGATCTAACTAAGTCAGTTATGAATACAACTAAGACTATGGAAACTACCGGCAAGGCAATTACTACAGCAAAGATAGAAGAGGCTGATTCCTCCAAAAGCAAACAAGTCTTTAAAGAACTTGGAGGGTAGGGGGAAGTCCCTCATATTAGTATTGGTGTTGGGGAAACATATCAACCACCCCCTAAGAGGGAAGGAAATCCACATTCCTCTAAGAGTTAATCCTTCTAGAGGCTGCCAAACTATAGGTAGGAGTCCCAACCATAATCAATTCTAGGATATACTAATCCCATGTCTCATCTTATCCACTATGATGATTCAGGATATATTCAGAGCTCGGGGGGCAGTGTAGGGGGAAGGCCATTTCCTTCACCGTAGCCTATGCTTGTTAATGTTGACATTATAAGGAAGTGGTACAAGAGCTGTATGGACCTGATCTATGATAAATAGGATGTCTAGAGTTTCATAAACCATATCCTGATTTTGTTGATAGGGACAATCCTTACCCTAAGGGATATAGAATTCCTAATTTTTCCTTATTTACAAGAGAGGATGGACAATTGACTATTGAGCACATTACCAAATTTACCATTAAGTGTGGTGAACTAAGAAATTATGAAAATTTTAACTTAATTAAATTACATCTATTTCCTAACTCTTTGACAGGAGCAGCTTTTACATGGTTCTCAACTTTACCCAGGAATTCGATATGTACATGGCAGAAAATGAAAAGACAGTTTCATACTCAGTTTTTTAGAATTGAGCCAAAAATTTATGTGGCAAAGTTATCTAGGCTAATACAAATTCTTTAAAAAGCTATTGATTATTTTATTGCAAGTTTCAAAAAGCTAAGAAACTGGTGCAAGATTTTTCTGCCAGAAACAAAGTTTATGAAAATGGCTCAATATGGGCTTGACATTGAGTTGAGAAAGAAATTCCAGGGAACGGAATTTTATGATTTCTATGAGATGGTAGCTAAGGTGTTTGGATATGAAGAGATGCTAAAGGAGGATAATCATAGAAGAAAGGCAGTCATGAGAACTTATTGTCAAGAAGTCAACCAAGATGTGGCTATGGCTGATTTAATATCCACTGGCTCCTATATCTGCCCACTATTAATGAAGCCAACAGAGGAGAAGAAAAAGTCTTAACCTCACAATAATCAGTATTTGTTTGATGTAGGGAAAACTGAGGAGATTTTTAATTTCCTCCTTAAGGAGAAGTTTATCAAGTTACCGGCCGATCACAACATTCCTAGCAAGGAGGAACTCAAAAGGAAGTCATACTGTAAGTATCACCATTCTTGGACTCATTCAACTAATGCATGCTGGGGTTTTAGAAATATGATACAGGATCACATTGATACGGGATTTATGAAGTTCCTTGAAAGGTCAGAAGCAATGATGGTAGAGGAAGACCAATTTCCTCCAGAGGCAACAGTGAATGCTACATTTATAGATCTCATAAAAGTATTGAACAGGAAAGAGGCTGATAAAAAAGAGAGGGTTCCATGTAGAACTTACCTCAAACCTCTATAGATGCCAAAGAATATTTATGAAAGAGCTGAAAATATGATTAGATGATTAGAAGGCCAACTTAGAGATCTCAGGTTGGAGGTAAAAAAGAAGAGGGCAGACGTTGAGATTTACATAAAGAAGTCAAAGCTAATGATAAGAGAGTATAAGAAATTCAAAGAAGCTAAGTCAAGAGTTCACAGTAACCAACCCAGGTTTTTGATTCCCTCAGACCCAAGGGAGTAGTGGAAACTTCTTCATCATAAGAAGTGTCCCCAACCTTTAACTCACATGTAAAAGAGAAGACTCCAAAGGAAGAACCTATTTGAGAAATACAAGGCTATGAGAATTCATAAAAAAGTAAAAAGTAAGGACCAGCAAGGGGAATCCAAGGGGGAAATGACTAATGAACTTGGGGTAAAAGGGGGAAACCAAGGAAAAGAAATCAAACCAAAATTAAAGTTTAGTAGGAAATCGACAGAGGATGATATAAAGTCAAGTAGGAGCAGTGAAGATGTAAGAGACACATTTATGGCAGGTAACATTCTTATTCCTTTTTGTTGAACCACTTCCTTTTTATTATTGCCAGCTTATTTTCAAAAGCAAAAAGAAAATAGAGTAGAAGAAGAAAGGGAGGTGGAGGAAGCAAGGCAAAGTGAGAGAATATACACACCTGAGGTGACGGGAGCTAGCATGATTTTGGCTTTTAATGTAGTTAGTAGGGTCACAATTCAAGCTAAAGGCCTTGGAGAGCCTAAGTAAGCAGTGCTGAAGAAACCATCAGAGAAAATGATGAGACACATTAAGCCATTGTACATTTAAGTGCATATCAATGGAAGACCAGTTTCTAGAATTTTGATCGATAAAGGATCGGCTATCAATATAATATCTTTAAGAATGCTTCAAAACTTAAGGAAATTTATTGATGATCTTATTTCAACTAATATTTCTATTTTAGCTTTCATAGGAGAGCTAACTAGGACACTTGAGGTTTTGCTTGTGGAAATAACAGTTGGAACAAGGACATCCTTATTTGCTTTCTTTTTAGTGGACTCATCTGCTAGCTAAAAGGCACTCTTAAAAGGGACTGGATTCATGCCAACTGGTGTGTGCCATCCTCACTTCATTGATTTCTCTTATTTTGAAAGGGAGATGATGTAGAAGTCATCTAGGTAAACAATAATCCTTTTCGGGCTTAGGTAAATGCGGTTGAAGTAGTATATTATGATATTGATCCGGGTCCTATTAAATTTATAGGAAAAAATAAAAAATGAAATCCTAAGTCAGTAGTATTAATAGGCACTAGTAGCAAGTTGCAAAAGGCTACAATTACAATAAAATTAATGGAGATTGTGTCATATAAAAGGCCATAAAAGGCCGCTTCTAAGGGTGACTATGGAGGAAATCCATGATTAATTATACTGTTGAAGAAAGGGCAGTTACTGCTACTACCATTTTAAAAGCAACATTGCAGTATATGGAGGAAAAGGTCTTTAATGAAAAGATAGATGTTTATAGTATGGAAGCTATCCTAGAAGAGGAGCCGCTTTAAGATGTAGATAAAGTACAATGGGAAGATCTTGAAGTGGAGCCATCTAGGCTAGAGGAAGTGAGAGCTGGGGTGCAGGATCCCTTTGAGGAAGTTAACCTTGGGACATGTAAGGAAAGGAAAATAACTTATGTGAGTAGTAGTCTGAATCCAGAATTGAAGATAGAGGTAATAAAGCTACTATATGAGTTTAATGATTGCTTTGCATAGAATTATAAAGATATGCCTGGTTTAAGTTGTGATCTGGTGGAGCATCAACTACCAATCAAACTGGTTTCAAACCTATCCATTAAGCACCAAGAAGAATATCTAAGGAAATTGAAGCAAAGATCAAAGAAGAAATAGAACAGTTGCAAAAACTAAGATTCATTAAGAAGGGTATGCCATGCCAATTAGTGACATGTTAATTGATGCTAGTGCCAATCATGAAATATTAACCTTTTAGGATTATTTTACTGGTCACAACCAAGTGCCTATTGCTGAGTGTGATATTTCAAAGATTGCCTTTAAGTGTCCAGGGCCAGTGGGCACCTATGAGTGGCTGGTGATGCCCTTTGGCCTTAAAAATGCTAGGGCCACATATCAAAGGGTTATGAATTTAATTTTTCATGACTTAATTGATAAAATAATAGAAGTATATATTGATGACATAGTGGTTAAGTCAAAAATGGGGAAAGAATACATAGGCCATTTGAGAAATGGATTAGAAAGATTGAGGAAATACCAGTTGAAGCTAAACCCACTTAAAAGTGCTTTTAGGGTAAGAGCTGGGAATTTTTTGGGTTTCCTGGTATATCAAAGGGGAATTGAGATTGATCAGAATAAAGCAAAGGCCATCATGGGGGCAGCTACCCCAAGCAATAAAAAGGAGTTACAACAATTATTGGGGAAAGTTAATTTACCTAAGGAGATTCATTTCAAATTTTGCAAGGAAAGTGAAAGAATTTTTCAACTTGTTAAAATTGAAGAAAGAATATGAGTTCCTGTGGAACACCATCAAGCTGTATTCAAAAAGATCAAGGAGCATATAAGTAAGCTTCCTATCTTAATGCCTTCTAGGGATGGCTATACTTTGAAGCATTATATTTTTGCTGCTTATAACTCTGTAGGATGTCTAATAGAATAAAACATGAGCAGGAAATCTATTATTTAAGTAAAGTGATGAACGATATAGAGACTAAGTACACACCTATAAAGAAATTATATTTGGCTCTTTATTTTGCCTGTATAAAGTTAAGACATTATATTATCAGAACTAAGGTATATATAGTGTCACAAATAGATTTAATCAAGTACATGTTGTCCAGACCTATGATTATAAGAAGAATTGGGAAATGGGCATTGGCATTAGTTGAGTTTACATTGGCTTACTTTCCCCAAAAAGCAGTAAAGGGTCAAGCCTTGGCAAAATTTTTGGTCGATCATCTATGTGTAGAGGTTGAAAGGGAGAAACAACCTGAGTTAGGTATTTTTCACTTGGAAAAAGTGCCTTGGACCTTAAATTTTGATGGCTCGTGTACTGAGAAAGCAGCTAGGGCAAGACTAGTTATCACATCCTGCATTTCGTGGTTCATTGTGCATTCATAAATTAATGATATGTTGTGTTATATATGTTAATGGCGTGAAAATGGTATGAAATTATGATTATGTTGATATGTATATGATAAGAATTGAGCTTAAAGCTTAAAAGAGGAAATTGAAAATTTTACCGAAACCCCTAAAATAGACTCTAAATGGCACTAAAATGAGGATTATGTATTATATACATTGAATTTGAGTGAATGGTTTTGACCATTGTGCTTGTATTAACTTAAGTTAGATATATGTAAAGTTTGAAAATTTTGAAATAAAAATTTATTTATGATGTCATAAATAGGTATTGATGATGTAAGCAAAAAAAATTAATTATAATTTTTATGGGGAAAATGAAAAATGATGAAGGAAGGATGAATTAGTATAATTAGATGATAAAATATAAATATTAGAAATGGTATAAGTATTAAATGTAATTATGATGATATAATGATGTCATTATTGCTCAAAATGATGTCATAATTAGAAAATAAGAAAAATAGTGTTATGGAAGATCTTAAATAGATAATTATGAATGGAAATAGAATAAGGTAGATTATATTTTAAATGGAATTAATAAAAAGAAGTGGGATTGGTAATTGTAAAAGGGTATAGGGAGTTGAAAAAGTAGTTTGGAGTTTTGTGATAGTGGATGGAGAGAGAAGGTTAAGAAATTATATTTTAATTGATTGAGTGGATTAATGGATGGTATATTAAGTAAAATATGGTATATTGAAGAATTAATAAAGAGCAAAATATGAAATTAAGGTGGGTTTA
>CANYBF012699957.1:0-16862 GCA_948192965.1 Dalechampia spathulata | reverse complement strand
TTTGAGAGAAAAAGGAAAATCAAAACCCTAAGTTTTCTGTCCCTCCCGCCAAACTAACTAACTTTCAAATTATATCTGACCTCAAGAACATACCCGAACGGGTATGACTTAAGAATCAAACGGGTAAGGCACTTACCCGTTCGGGTATGATGCCCAAAACATACCATAAGCAACCTAAACAAACCCTGAACTGCACCTGAATGAATCGGGAATGCCCGCAAAGGCAAAGCAATGAAGAAATAGTCTGGCTCATCCCAATCAATCCGAGAGGCTCAAATTTAGGGTGCGACAGTCATAATCTTTATTTGTCATTCATAGAGCATTCTATGCTCCTTAAGCGTGATTTTGATTGTGAGTTTCATACTCACTCTAAGTATATTGCATGATGATTGGTGCATATTTGATCATTTTATCTTCTTAATGATACAGTTGCCTTATTTGGATGTAGTGTAGTTACTGTATGTCAGCACATGCAGGTTCCACTTCCTGATGACATACTTGCAGAGTGGCTTGACCCTTCAGACCCTTCTTCTACTGATGCCACATGCCAGGTGGCTCTGAGTCACAAATGACAACTTCATTTTTAGGAAGGATCATCTTCTTTAGCTGTTCCTGATCCTTCTGCACTTGCTCCAACTACCACTTCCACTCCTGCTCTAGCTGCTGCTACATCCACTTATTCTATCTCTCAACAGTTTGCTGTTATTATCACTTGTCTTGATCAATTAGATGCTTTTGAGCGACGGTTTGACCAAGTTGATCAGCAACTTGCTTATATTTATCAGCACGTTGATTCTCTAGATTAACGCTATGATCAACACACTGCAAAGTTCCACAAGTTTTAGATGACTACATTTGAGACCCTACATTCCATTAGTCTTATACTGGATCCTTTCATTGTTCCTCCACCGAGTCCACCTCCTCCTCAGGACCCACAGTGATCATTTTGATATTGTTAAAGTGGGAGATGTTTTAGGATATTGGAGATATTAATTTTTGACTTATAGACTAGTTTTGACTTTTATTATTGTTATTTTTTCATTGTTGCTTTGATCAGTGTATTGTATTCTATTTTATTATTATTTCTACTCTGGTCAGTGTATTGGATATTTTTTAAGTTTATATGGCATATGATGTTTATTCAATTCATTATCCTATCTTGTTTATTCTTATTGTTGTTTATTATCATTTACTCTAATCATAATTGAGTTGGATAATGCTTTGATCATATGATTTTGTTTATGCTTTGATCATATGATTTTATTTATGATTTGATCATACAATTATATATATTGCTTTGATCATATGGTATACAGTTTACTCTGATCTTTGTGTTTTTTCTCCTTTCCTTTGTGCTTGATTTATTACTTGATATTTCATGACATAAATTCTAAAACAAAGGGGGAGATTTCTGAGATTTTTCAAATCAAAATTTCATTTAAACATGTTTTGCAAATTGAACTTAAATTGATTACCAACATTAAAAAGAGGGAGATTGTTAGACCCAAGATTTTGATGTATGTATTTTGTGATAGTCAATTTAAGTTATTTACAATTTAAAAAAAGTTTCTTTGTGTTTGGTACAAGTGGACCAGTTTTGGTATGGACGTACCATATGTATTGTGTAATTTTATCTTTTACTGAAAGCTTGGTATGAGCATACCAATTGATGGTATGATCGCACCGTTGCTTGCAGGAAATTTCATGTATAAGGAAATTCCTCTTGGTACGGGCATACCAATGTATAGTATGATCGTATGGTTGCTCGCAAGAATTTTATGTATTAGTAACATTGCTTTGGTATAGGCATGTAAAACTTACTGCATTTTGTTAAACTAATGTTTTAAAATTGGTACGGGCGTACCATGTCTAGTATGATCGTACATGACTTTCTAGAAAGGCTTTAAACCCTTTCTAATGATTTTATTTTGATAAGATATATTACATATTTCATATCTAATGGCTAGTTTTATAGAGCAAAGTTTCCTTTGAGCTTTAATCTTCATTTGTAAGTAAGTTTACTTATTGTATTGTGATTCTAGCATTGTAAACTCTCTTGTATTTTATTCCCATAACCTAAGAGTTAGGTTTTATAATTGTGAGTTGGTGTGAGATTAATTCTTGGGGGCATTAAGTTGTAATTAAGAGTTTAATTGCTCTGAGTTTGTTATTGTTGTAAAGGTTTGAGTGTGAGCCTGAAAACACTAGGGTTAGGATTCATTTTAAGGAATCCTTTATTGTAATTGATTGTGATTAGTAGAATCCTAAGTTGAGAACTTAGGAGAAGTGGACGTAAGCCAAGAATTAATGCTGAACCACTATAAATTGTACACGTGTTGCCATACTTCTGCTAGGATTTCAATGTTTTTATTAAAATTTTAAATGTTTCCATTACTTATTAATCATGTTTTTCACTAACATTTATGAACTTTATTTTTTTCCTTTTAACAATAACAAATGCAATCAATAACTTAGTACCTTTCCCTAATTAAGTTATGGCTTTGCAAGCCATGTGATGGTAAACTTAAAACAATTATTCTCTATATAATTAATGACCCACTTAGTTTATATTTATAATATGTTATTCAACATGCCTAGACTTTATCCTTTTATTTTAATTAATTTGCTTTGTTATTATTACTTAAATACATATAATAGCATGATTTAATTTCACTATTTGTTGCACTAAATCAATTTATTTCATAATTTATTATGATTTTACCTTGTAACTTCCATATTACTTAGACCCTTAGTTTAATTTACTTTCCTCTTCTTCTTTAATTTCTTTTGAGCATCTTTAAACTTCAAGTTGATTATCTTCACCTTCCTTCTCTAGTAAAATAAATGATTCAAATTACTCTTTCCTCCTCGTATGTAATAATACTTAGGGTTTAAGTAATTAGAAGGTACTATTTTACAAGTTTCTAGTAGGTTAATCAACCCACTACTTATACCAATATTTATCTTAAAGTACAAAAATATATTTTTGCTTTAATAATTAATTTCATATTTCCTCCTTGGTTGACTAAAATCCTATGATGGGCCATCTGCTAGCGCTCTTGATCAATTTTGTTTATTATTATTTTTACATAGTTACATATTATTATATTGGCCAAGAGAATAATTTAGCACTATTAGCTTTTCCATCTTTCATTTTAGTCTCTTAATTATAGAAGTCTACAATGAAGTGTGCATTTCATCAATATAACATAAAATCATCTAACTCCTCTTTCTAAATTAAAAAGAATTATTATTATTATTATATTATTTCTCAATTCATAAATTTGTTAAACTATAATCTAACTTAATTTATTATTTTAATACATTAATCCTTTAGAAATTTCAAGTAATTATTTCCTTGGCTTTATTTTTCTCTCTTGAAAACATATTTAATTATAAACGTGAGAACAAACACCTTAATGTATGTATAATAGTAAGTTAATAGTATGCATAATAGAGGATATGATAGTTGTGCTTGAGTGAAATACAAAAAATTTTAAAAATCATCCAAAATAGAGAAAATATACTAGAACAATAACACAAAGATAGAAAGAATTAACACTAAGAAAACCAAATAAGAATCATAAAAATACAAGTAAATGATATACCATGTTTCAAAAAGGGTACCAATTTTTGATTTTTTTCTTTTTGCTCACTAGATTTCTATTTTAGTTACATAGGGAGGGCATTTTTGACATTTAGGTTAAAATGTGATGATGTGGCAAGGAATATTTCAAGCATATTTCATTGGATTCTGATATTAGTAAACTTTTGTTATATAAATTCATGTGTCAACTACCAAGTAGGTAACACATCATTTTAAATGTGTCATATCATTTTCCATCAAGTTTTAACCCTAATTTAATTAACTCTATCCATCCTAAATTTATTACTACCAAAATTTTCCCTAATTTTCCCAACCTCTATTAACCTAATTTATAGTCAAGAAAGACAATGTAATCAAAAGTCATGGAATTGTAGTTTATCATTTATGTTTAATCTAGAATCAAAAGCATGTTTGAGAATAATGCAATTCAACCTTTGTAAAATGATAATTGATACAGAGAGTAGATATGAACTAAAGTATTGTAAGTTATTTTCTAGCTATTGAAATTTATTTGAAAATTTAGAGTAAATAATGAGAAGCGTATGTTCATTTAGAAGTTATTATTATGTTATTTGTTATGATTTAGATTTTATGATAAAATAATATGTATTATTAATTTTAAGCATTTTGTTCAAATATAGTACCAAGGTCTAAGTACATTACCATATGAATGCATTATGTTAGTGTAAGTAATGGAATAAAAGATTATAAACATTGATTGTTAAGATATATTTGATTGGTGCAATGCTGATAAAATTACTAGTATTAAGATTGAGAATATAGTAAAAGAGTTAGGGTTAATATAAAAGGCTCACCTTTACTGGTTGTATTCTGAGAATGAAGGTTCAAATAGGATATGGAAATTAAATATTAATACAAATACAGTAGAAATGGCTTTTGTAGGCGATGTATTAAGCTTTATGAATGTATATGCTTAAATTTAAGAATCATTAACAAGAGATTTTATGATAAAAGAGGTTAATGAGGTTGATAAAGTTAATGGAGTTAATAAATTTAAAGGTGTAGTTCATGAAATGGAGGAAGGTAATCGTTTAAATGGTGGGGCAAATAATGAGGTCAAATTTATTAAAGGTTTAAATAATAAAGGACATGGTAATATGAAAGATAAAGATATAAAAGATGGAGAAGAGGATGGCTTGGGAGATGTGCAAGAAGAAAATTGAAAAGAAGCAAAACATCTTAGTGAAAGGACAATCAATGACAACAAGGAGGAGCATAATGACATATATGATTCAGATTAAAACTTTATGAAGATGAAGAAATAAGTAGGTGTGTATGTATGGGTTATATGGCCATAATAGTTAACCCTTAATGAATTTCTATAGTTACTCAAAGCTAGGTGATATGATAGAGCTGACAACATCAAACTCTAGAGATGTCACTTTGGTAGCATCATTGCATGCTCTCTTCGAGGCACTACCACCTCGTGAATCCTAATAATGGTCAAATCATGAGAACCTCTTCTAGAATTAGAGTGACTCAATTTACCATTAGATCGGGCTAGTATCCTAGCTAGGAAAATTTGGATTGACTATTCTTTATAAAGCTATGAGGATGGAAGGAAGTATTATTGTGTGCTACATGTTCATTAACCTTTTCATGTTTTTTGTCAAATATGTTTATATGCATACTGATGCAATTTTTACCAACCAATTTCTTTGTAGCCATACAAAAAAATGGCAAACCCACAATCTACTGCTTTACCTTTAGATAAAGCTTAATCAACCTTAGCTGAGACTTTATTTACCATCATGCAAGCCATGATTGACTAGTCAATTGAAAAGTTAGTATTCATTGACTTCAAATCTCTCTTCTTAAAATAACAAAATAAAGAGGCTCTTAACCTTGTAGATTTCATCACTCCACTAGCTCTAATCAAGGATAAAGGAAAGGTAGTTGACTTATATGATATCAAGATAAATGATGACACTCACATTCAGATGCATGATGTTTATAAGACTGAAACTTTTGCCATAGAATAAAAGATTGAACAAGTATAGTATGTTATGAAGACCAAAGGCATGAGTTCTAACCTAGAACTTTAAGCACGAATCTAAGCTCATACATAGCTACTTAGATTAATTAAATTGAGTCCTAAAATCATCATTTTTGCCCAAAAGTGTTAGTTTCATTTTCTTGCTCATGTATTTTCACTTGTGCTACCCGATAATATTTCCTTTTGCTTGTTAAAGTTGAGTAGACATTGCTAAATGTCTATTTTTATATTGATAAAGCTTTTTTATAATAGAATTGGCCTCTATTTTATTTTTTCCTCCTACATGTATATTTTGCTTAATTCTTCATATACCCTTATCTCTCTAATCCCTTTTTATAGGATATTTGTTTATATTTTCATAAGGCATCAGTAGTTTCAAATGCATGATATATTCACAAGCTATCAATTGCTTTGAATGTATGAGTATCTAATCATAATTCTAAGAGAAAATACCAATCCATTCTAGCATATTATCTAACATGCTCATTAGGTGTTCATACTTATCACAGGGATAATTAATTAACTTATTAAGCAAGTCTCATTTTCTAAGGAAAATCATCAAATAATTAATGAATGATATTAATGCATTAACCAATAACTTTATTGCAATGCATTTCTATTCATTTAACTATCAATTTTATTTTAGGAATTAATATGAATAGGCACAAATAATTAATATGTCTCAATTATCATCCATTCATAGTTTATTTGTAACTCATCATCAAAGTATGTATATGTGGATGAATAATAGCATTTCCATTTGAATGTATCCTTCTATATCTGTAAATGAAACCAACATGCTCCATAGATATTATTGCTTTTCATGATAACAAATAATTAACCTGCTAAATAAATTCTCATTTTTCATTCTAATAAAGTCTCACTCTCATATAAAGTTAAGAAATAATAAGTATATAATAAATAAACCATTAACCAAAAATATTATAATAGTATATTCACTTTTAGGTGAGCTTTTCAGTTACATGATAATTTTACTTATACGATTAGCCTTGAATAATCATAAACTTTCTTATCATGGAGCTAATCTTCTATTGATGTTGAAGTAATGAGCTTCCTTTAATTACCACCTAATTTAGATATCACTCATATTTAGAGTTACCCTTACAAATCATAATACACATTTAACTTTGTTATTGGATGTCATGTGTATGTTTAAACATTTGCATTATGAGATGTACTTAGCAAGTACTCACATCTAAATATTATTATTTTCTTTATATTAATGAGTGTTATTACATGGATTAATTAAGACCTTAAAAATTGAGAAACTTATTATACAATTAAAGAAATCAACCATTTGTTTAATTATGTATCCATTACAAATATGACCATGCATACCAAAATGAATTTACTATATGTTTCAATAATGACTACTCCTCTTCAATTATGTGCATTCCAGTTTATTTTATGGTATTAATGCCTATTCCTAACTTCAACCCATTTGTTTTTTTGATAAGTTTCCATAACAAGAAGGGTGAATTAGTTAGTTATCTATTTTAGTCCTAACACTAATCAAATGAAGAGAATTCAATCCCTTTGAATTTTGTTAAATAATGAAATCTATCTAGTCGAATTGTTCATGAATCTAAAGTTTATGATACATTTCTTGAATATAATTATGTGTTCTTAGTTCAGGAGTGTAATCATTAGCATATGTGTAATGGATCCATATTATTATGTTTTTAAAGTTCTTAGGGATAGTAAAATGAAATTATTTTAAGGAAAATGAAGATAAAATCCTAAAGTTAATAATTGATCCAACCATGTACCTTATATATGTAGTTTAGTGTTTTCAAATTCCAATACTAGCTAAGTCACATTTTTTATATTGGTAAAATTCTATTCATTATTATGTAAATCAATTTAGTTTTGTCCCCCTCATAACTCCTAATAATTCTAAACTAAGCAAAATTAATTAATTATAATGCACATATATATGATAAGCATAGATAAATATGATCATATGATCCATTGATGAATTTAGTAGACCAACCTAGTAACACACATTAACATCAACTCATTTTATGATCATATTATAATAATAATTATTTTACTATTTCTTATACACAATATCACTCATTTATCTCATTACTATTCTAAGACAATCTTCATTAAATCCTTATTCATTCTATCATGTTAGCAACATGGATCATTAACATGCACTTCCTTAAATAGTCCAATTTCATGCTTAATTTATGCAAATGATATCCTCCTCTATCAATTTATGCATTAGTTTAATAGCAAAATACTAATTACTAATTCATGCATTCTAATTTTATATATTATCTCCATGCATCAATTATTTTCATTTGTTTAAATTCAATATAGATATATTAACACTAACAAATCATATATAACTCAAACTATCATTCTAACATTGCATTCTATTCATTATTCATGTATGTAACATATGTAATTTAATCCATCAACCTTTGTGTATGACTTTTAATACAATTAGCATTTTTTTATGCAAAACAAATCAATTATAATATGCTCTTATAATCCATCTATAGTTGGTTTATTAGAACATTCTTTGACAATTGGTAGTTCTTATATATGATGAACATTACTATAAGATAATGTAACCAAACCATAAACTTCTTTTATTACTATAATCATAGGTATATGAGCTTGAAATCCATTCAAATTAAAATATAGAGTCAATCAATCTACATGCCCTTTATACATATACTATCATACTTAGGACTATTTGATAATTTCTATGGTATTTACCTTTTATTAGGCACATTTACATTATCCATAAATTATATGAATGATATAAGCTATCAAAGCTGTTACCTTCTATGTGCTTAAGTCTTTAAATGAGTGTTTATGTGGTAAAATTTCCTATAGACAATATTGATACAATTCCAACACTAATTCAATTTTAATTAATTAAGAACCAACAATTATTTATCTTATTAGAAGAATAGCTAGACATGCAAATGATTAATAGTTGACATATTATCATTAACAATTTCCTAGTGTTTGACATATTACATATTTATTTTATTATTTTCAAGTTAAAAACTTGATCTCATGAAATAATATTCAATCAATTTGCCATACTTCTCATAGTATTTGATAGCACCCTAAGAGTTTTTTTTCTTATGCACATATAAGGGCCATAATTACACTTACAACAGTTCCTCTACATGCCTTCATCTTGCTATTCTTTAACATACTCATGTAGGTTAGTCATATTCATACATAAAAGTTCCTTACATATTGAAGCTTTAGATGTTAGTGTATGCTTTAGGGTATCATGTTTTATTGTAATTAATTGAATGGTTTATCAATAAAAGCCATTATTCATTATTTAGTTTACTTGAAAAGGTTATTAATTAAATAATGAATTCCAAGATATTGGAACAGTACAAAGGAATTCATAAAGAGTTTATGAAATGGGATTCTTATTGTATGCAAATGTTTAATATCTAAATTATCCCTAGTCAATGTATTAATAAGAATGGATATTATTAATGAGGATAAGATCAACATATGTTATACTTCCTTTAGGGATGATTCTCATTCATCATGACAAGAGTTGTCTAAAGTGAACATATGGATGAGAAATAGGGGATTGACTCATTGGAGTCCTTGCCAGTGAGATTTCATATGGATAATTGATCTATGTCTGTGAAATATATCTAACTCATATCAGTAGTGGAAGTATACTTAAGACTTGAGATAACAAGGTTATCTTAATTATATATCATAATGTTTTGATTCCTATGTTTTATTCCTTCAAATGAGGCGTTCATAACTTAGAGTGTCACACCTATACCCTCGGTGTAACAAACTCCCATAGAATAACTAATAATCTCCTAAGCATGGGAATCATCAATTATCCTGCAAGGGATGCATACATTTTTATATGAGTACTATTCACCAAGCACTATTCATAAGTTACTATTCATCAAGTCCCGTGGTGAAAAGTTTTCACAGTATAATGTCTACTTACAATTATTATAATGTAACCTAAAGATTTTATTTATTTGTTTTCAAATATCTTATTACATCTCATAATAATATGTAACACATCACATACATATATCATTCATCATATGTTGTCCATTAGGTATATAACATTATATAATCATTCACTAAGTCATATGTATATATAATATGATAGAGTATCATGGTATTATGGTTTCTGCATCAGGTTTTCACTATAAGGAGGCTACTGCCATTATGATTAACAAAAGAGCTACACAATGTAAAACTTTTCGGAGTATGTTACATGCATCCAATACCACTTCGAGAATGAGATTTCCTTTAAAATCTGACCCTCAATTAACCGTAGATCAACTATCCGTATGCTCACCAGTAGTTCCCAATCTTACGTTCATCAAATGACAAATGCTGAGTATAAAACTTAGTACTACTATAAAAATATGTACATGACCTAATCATATATTAAAAGAATCAGGATAAAGCCATTTCAAGTTCAACATTCATATATCATCATACTTGTATCATACTATAACATTTTATATTATTCCATATATGTAATAATTTATATACAATGTACAGATAGGAATAAATACTATGTAAGTATCCCTATAACCATTTTGAATATAATAGCATCATAGTATATGCATCCATATAATAGTACTATTATAATGCCATATCATTAACCATATGTATACTTTCATGAATGGAACATATCAATGTATGTAAATGAGAATGCAATCATGTTTTGTGTTCTCCCTCTCATTTTTCTATAACGTCTATAAGAATGCGACCATGTTCTACATTCGTAATTGTGTATAATTTATACTATGTACTGTATGTACCAGTACTCATTCCCTTGGGAATGTATAATATCTGTATGGTTTTATGAACCATCATCAATCAATGGTTCCATAAGGAACAAACTGTATGATTCCTAAAGGGAATCTATTATCTGTATGACCCAGTATATTAATAGCATATAGCTTTCTAAATATCTCTTTCTTTTCTTTTCTGCCTTATAACTTCTTTATGACATGCCATGAATATGCCTTTATGCTTGTATGGTTCATGACATGATATATGAATGATGCTTAAATGATCGTGTACAATGTTAATCATATGAGAACATTGACTAAATAAAATCATTCTACCGGTACTATAAGCATTTAAGCATAAAACATCATTTCAAGACCTTACATAAGGTCATGAAGTGAAAAGTACAAACCTGTGGTAGTGTTACCCCTATCGTGTGCTCGAGGAGTAGTATGTGTCTCTTTGGTCATACCTATATCATTACCATTTCATATCCCTTTTAGTAAAGGCATTCATTTCAGTCAAGTAATATAGTGCCTTAAGACATTCCAATCCATTCATAACATTTACCATAGTTTCACATTGATTCACGAAGAGTAAGTAAACATGAATCCATCCCATTACATATCACATAACAATGATAGTGATCATAGATTTTAACCATTTTGGCACATATAAATTACCAAGGAAATTCATAATTCAACATATCACATCTAGCCCCTTTTATACCTTTAAATGTGTTTATAAGTGTATAAGATTGAGTAGTAGGGTTTTAAAGGGCATAGCTGAAAGTTTGGAAGCTTGAAAGATGTTTCCCTTAAGTGGTCAAAACATGTAAGGCAATGCACTATTCATTTGGTATATGGTACTATTCATTTGGTCAATTTTTACTTTACTTTTCCTTTTACTTCTACCTTACTTTGCTTCATCCTTTTAGAGACCTTATAGAACTCAATATAAACCATGAAGAACATTTAAATTTAGGCCTTCAATCCATGTATAAATCAAGGCAACAAACCATGCAAACAAGTCCTAAACCATAGAAAAACATAGTATGCAAAAACACTTTACCAAACCTTTCATTTTAGTTTCTTATGAGGGACCCCTTAGGATGGCATCCCTTTTTTGACTGCCTTATACTTTATAGTTTTAAATGAGCCATACCATAGGAAATTTGACTCAATAAGCTTTAATTTAAGTGTTTACATAAAATTTTTGGACAACGTTAAGGCCTCCAAAAGTCATTTCTAAACCTGGGTCAGAAATTCTGTAGAGGCTAAAATCTAGGTTTGCATACTTAAGGTTCTATTTTGTTTTTCATATAACCAAATGCCAATTTCATCATTTTAATACCTTATTCGATCTTACATTCATGCATTCTTATAATCAATTCATTCATACTAATTTTTAAATGCCAAATACAAAAAATGATAATTTTGGGCAGCAACTTTTTAAACATTCTCTTCTTTGTACCATTTCATTTCTAATGCAAATTTGACGTTCTAATTCACTTCCATTTGCACTCAAATTGCACAATCAACATCCCAACACATAATTTAAGCATGTCATCAATAAAAATCAACCCAAAACATAATGTTTGCCCCTTATACTATAATGAACTCATGCTTCCAAAATAAGACAGCAAACATCCCATTCATAATCACTACTCTTCTTCCACTTTCCTTCACCCTTTTCATATCTTTTAACCCCCATATTCATCATTTACACATATCACAAAAAATTAAGAGTTAATTACATCATATAAAAGTAGGGTTTGTATAAAAACTCATATATATGTACAACTTCATTTCGGTTGTACCAAGATAGCATGTTAAGCATGCTTAAGCACATATTTCATCAAATTCATCATTTTTCCTTCATTTACTTCAAATTATTCATGCTAGAAGAAACCCTACATGCTCCATACATCAATTATATCAAAGAATATGATGCAATAAGCACATATATGAAGACAACAAGCTTAAGAACCCCTTAAATATAGAATTTCCATGAAAAATTACCTTAGATTTAAGATTTTCTTTAAGTTTGAAGTGTAAGAATGGGAGGAAGAAGTAGTATGAGAGTTTTGGAGTTTAGAATGGTGAATCCTACATTCCCTGCTCTTTATTCCCTATGTATGATTTATTTTATTATTTTTACAAAAAGAAAACAATCATATGTTGACACTTGTCAATATATAGTTAATTCCTTAATTAAATTGGATTCTTACTCCTTTAATTAATTACTTTCTACCTAATTCCATACCATGATCGTACATATCATACATGTCATACATGCACACATGCACATGAGTATACACATACATACATATTTTTAGTTTCCAAAATTTCCCCTTTCTTTTCATAAAATGCATTTATGTCCTAAATTCATTCTTAACATTTACTGAATTCTAACTTCACCACCACTTCTTTTCATGCATTTTATCATGTGCATTCATATATAATAACATGTCTAGCACACCAAGATGTCACATTCTACATCTTAATTCCATAATTGAGCATTATTAAAGACCATGCACATAACCACTTCCAATGCATATCTTAAGGCAATTCAATGGCACATATATCAATTCAAGGTATTCATAATCATAACATTATCATGCATTTCATACTTTCATCATTCCTTCATCATAACGCATGAATAAAATGCAAGCACACAAAGGATGCTATGAGTGTGGGTACGATAACTTTCTCCCCCTAAAAAGAATTTTGACCCAAAATTCTAACCTGAACTACTGGAGAATAAATGAGGATATTGCTCTCTCATAATCGATTCTTGTTCCCAAGTGGCATCCTACCCTGAATGATGGTTCCATAGTAGCTTCACCAGTGGTATCTATTCATTCCTTAACTATTTGACTTCTCTGGCCAAAATTTGTATTGGCTCCTCACTATAAGATAAATCAGACTGTATCTCTATAGATTCCACTGAAAGAACATGCGTTGAATCTGACTTGTACCTCCTTAACATAGATACATGAAATACATTATGGATTCTATCCAACCCCAGATGCAAAGCTAACCTATAAGCTAATGGTCCCACTCTCTCTAAAGTCTCATACGGCTCAATGAAATGAGGACTCAGTTTACCCTTTTGACTAAATCTCATGATTCTCTTTTATGGAGACACTTTTAAAAATACTTTATCCCTGACATTATACTCTATATCTCTTCTCTTTGAATTCACATATGATTTCTGTGTATCAGATGCCACTTTTAGCCAGGTTTTGATCAATTTTATTTGCTCTTTTGCATATTGCACTAACTCGGGACCAATTAATCTTTGTTCACCATCCTCATCCCAGTGTAATGGAGTTCTACACCATTGACCATATAATGCTTCATAAGGAGCTATTTGTATGCTGGATTAGTAGCTATTATTATAAGTAAATTCTATTAATGGTAAATATTTATCCCAGCTACCTTCCCAGTTAAGAACACATGCTCACAACATATCTTCTAAAATTTGTATAACTCTCTCCGATTAGCTATCTGTTTTAGGATGAAAAGTAGTACTAAAATGTACCTTAATACCTAAAGTTCTCTGAAAACTACCCCAGAACAATGATGTAAACCATGGATCTCTATCCAACACAATAGATGATGGAACCCTATGTAATCAGACAACCTATTTAATATACAACTTAGCTAATCTCTCCAAACTGGAGTTTATACGTACCAGTATAAAATGAGTTATTTTTATCAATCTATCCACTACCACCCATACAACATCATGTTTAGCTTGCGTCAATGGTAGCCTTATGATAAAATCCATTGTTACATGATCCCATTTCCATTCTAGTATAGGTAGTGGATTATGTAACCCTACTGGTACTTGAAGTTTAGCTTTTATCCATTGATACACCAAACATTTAGCAACATAATCTGCTATGTCATTCTTCATACCAATCCATCAGTAATGCTGCTTCAAATCCCTATACATCTTTGTACTTCCGGGGTGATATGAATACTTCAAATTGTGTGCTTCTTCTAAGATATGTCTTTTCAAGTCTTCATCAATAGGGATATACAACCATGTCCCATGTTTCAAAATACCATCATTATCCAATGTAAAGAGTGTCGTATTACCTGTCTGAGCCTTTTTCAACTATTTCTGATATTCTTCATCATTCACTACACTCTTTTTAATCTGCTTTATCAACATTGGATTCACCTGTCATTGCAATTGTGCTAAAATACAATCGGGTTGCATTGTTAATAAGGCATTCAACTATCAAATCTCATGTACTAGTATCAATGATGACTATCTGAATCCGGTAAACATCTTTTTACTCAATGCATTTGCTAATGAATTAGCTTTCCCTACGTAATAATCAATTATACAGTCATAATCTTTGATAAGCTCAATCCATCATCTTTGCCTTAAATTTAATTCCTTCTACATACCCAGATACTTCAAACTTTTATGATCAGTATAAATATAACATTTCTCACCATATAAATAATGTCACTTGATCTTTAATGCAAATACAATTACTGCCAATTTTAGGTCATGGGTAAGGTAATTCTTTTCATGTGGCTTCAACTATCTAGAGGCATAAGTAATTACCTTTCAATCTTGCATAAGAATACACCCTCACATGTTTAATGAAGCATCACTGTATATCACATATTCTTTACCTAGAGTGGGTACTGTCAGAATTGGGGCTTGAGTCAAACACTCCTTCAATCTATCAAAACTTCTTTGATATTTCTCTGTCCAAATAAAAGGAACATCCTTCCGCAGTAACGTTGTCAAAGGTGTAGCAATCATGGAAAACCCTTTCATAAATCTCCTATAGTACCCTACTAAACCTAGAAAACTGTGGACTTCACTAACATTCCATGGAGTCTGCTAATTAATCACAGCTTCTATCTTGCTTGGGTATACTCTAATGCCTTCAGTTAAGATAACATGTCCTAGAAATGCCACTTGTTCTAACAAAAAATCACATTTGAATAACTTGCCGTATAACTGCTTTTCTTGCAGCCTTTTTAATGCCAGTCTCAGATGTCTGTCATAATCTTCTTAAGTCTTTGAATAAACCAAAATATCATCAATGAACATAATAACAAACTGGTCAATATAATATTTAAACACCATGTTCATCAAAGCCATGAATGCTGCTGGTGCATTTGTCAACCAAAATGGCATCATCAGGAACTCATAATGACCATAGTGAGTTTTGAAGGCTATCTTTGATATGTTACTTTCTTTAACCCAAAGCTGATGATAACCAGATCTCAAGTCTATCTTTGAAAACACAGTTGAATCCTTTAACTGATCAAATAAGTCATCAATACGAGGTAAATGATACTTATTCTTGATTGTCATTTTATTCAACTGCCTATAATCAATGCTTAATCTCATAATGCCATCCTTTTTCTTTATGAACAATATAGGTGTGCTCCACGGTGATACACTTGGTCTGATAAAACCCTTATCTAACAACTCTTGTAACTGCACCTTTAACTCTTTCAATTCCATCAGTGCCATCCGGTAAGGTGTAATAGAAATAGGCTCGGTACGTGGTAACACCTGTATCTCAAACTCAACCTCCCATTCCAGTGGCAACCTAGGTAAATCATCCGGAAACACATATGAAAAATCACACACTATCAGTTTCCCTGAGATCTATGTTCCGTTCTATCTCATATCTGTGACATATGATAGTGTTGCACCCTAATTTTGGACCGACTTGACTCGGATCGAATCCGGGATGATTCGGGGCCATTTCGGGTTGGTCTTGGGCCATTCCAGGTGGATTCGGGTCATTCCGGACCGTTCTGGGCCAATTCTGGCCCATTTTGGGACATCACATGCCGCATATGCTCTAGACCCATCGCATATGTACAAACATATGCGATCGTGTATGTTTGTGCCACGCCGCATATGTAAGCATACGCGATCGCGTATGTTTTAGGGTTTAGCATATGTTGACATATGCGATCGCGTATGTCTCCAGGGTAGCAATTTTAAAAGCTTTGGAACTCCATTTTGCAAGGGGTTGGCAATTTAAGAACTACGAGATTAGGGTTTCTGACGGCTAAAAACATGATTAGTCTTTACTTAACCTAATTTTGATTAATTTAAGCAATTAGGATTAAAACAAACTCAACAAATCACTTAGATTAGGTGATTTCAATCCCTAATGCTTGGAATTGGACTACTCTTTTGTTCCCTTTACTCGGATCTAAGGAGAATCTATGAGAGGTTGGTAAAATCTATAATCTTTTATTGTTTTCATGTATTTTGTATTGTATCTATGCCTAAATCTAATGAAAAATTGAATTAACTTTGTGTTTTATGCATGATCTTTACGTGTTATGATATTTTGCTTTCGCTTCATTTTGCGTGCACATTATCATGTGCGATTGCATATGATCATCACCATATCATACGCGATCGCATATGATCTTCCCGATC
>CANYBF012699712.1:0-30386 GCA_948192965.1 Dalechampia spathulata | reverse complement strand
TTTAACCAAGTCAACTCTATCATTTCTTTACTTCTTTATTTGCTCCTATTAAATTTTCCAATTTATTTTTCTATTTTAAGATTCATTTTTTAATAATAATAATAAATTACAATAAGGTACTTTAAATTAATTATTTTATTTTTTAAAATATTTACTTGCTTTCTAAATATATTTTTAAATAGTAATTATTAAAATAATTTTTAATTTTAAATATAATTAATTTAAAAAACATATGTGTATTAAGAAATTAAATATGGAAAAGTATATACGTTACCTAGTAACATTTCAATTAGATCTTTTTGTACTCCTTAAATTGCTCAACGTCCAATCACAACTCAACACGTGTACGGTCTAAGCCAAAAAAAGTCAAAATTCATCGGAAAAAATACATTAGCGATTATTTATTTATTTATTTATTTTATTAAAAGAAATTGGTGGTTAATATTAATTATGTAAATTATCCTTGGAAATAATAAAATGGTTCCATCTAAAATATATAAAAAATGAGTTGAAAATTATATCAACCTAATAAAAATAAATAAACATAAAGTTGTGGTTATTTTATATTTTAATAAAATGGAGAAATGAAGAAATGATAATAATCACGTGAACGGGTCAGAGGTAGAGAAAATAAAACTGAAGTCAATAGAGGATTGAATTAGATGGATATGAATGGGGATCGAATAGACGTTTATCGAGGAAAGATAAGAGCCACCCTCAGTTGCCGTACAATTTGGGCTCTCACTTCCCACAGGTCCAAATGCCGGTTGGATTTGCTTCTTTTGTTCTCCGGAAATGATCCCTTATTTCTCTTTTTTATTCTTATAATCGATTTTGTTAAAGATAAATAAAGTTTTAAATTTTCTTGAAATTTAAAATTCTTAATTTGTGTAATTTATAAATTTCAGATATTAGGGTATGGGTGGCATTTTTTATTTATAATTAAATACAAATATTTATTAATTTGAAAATGATATGTGACATGTTATACGTTAAATCACAGCTCATAAATCGTCCCTGCAAATTTCCAGTGTGCACCCCACCACCTGTGCGTACATATATAACGATGATAACAAACAGAAGGTAGACAAATTAATGTTTAAATATTTAAAATTTATATCATTATAATTATATTTTGATTGATAATATATATCTTACAATATCTGGTTTATCTTTCATTTATTGCTGAAGGTTATAATTAAATTATATTAGTTTTTCAATTTAATCGCATAAATACATGTAAATTAGAATAATGTACGAATGATTTATATATATTATTTTATTTTTTTTAATTTATTGATTCATACGTTCAATTTTTATAAATTTTGCATGTTAAAATTATATCAGGTATTATAAAGATTAACAAACATTTTAAATTTCTGAACATACACATGAAGAACGTGGAGGTGGGTGGATCCGACGTGGATCGGTGAGGCTACCGGATAAAATTTGATCTGGTCTGCCGGGAAATTTCCTCAAAGCAGGGCTGAAACTGCGCTGGCTTCCTTTTACAAATTATAATGGTCATAATCAACTGACCCATTATTTTGGTTCAAAACAGGTGGTATCATTTTCTTCCTTGGTCAACAAAAAACAAAAAACAAAAAACCTTGCCAATTATTTTCATTTAAATACATAACAATATTATCTTGATTGGGTGTTTGGAGGTGCACTTTTCTTATCATGCGCAACGATATTTTCTTAATTGCGGTCTAAGTTATACTCAAATCAAACGATTTACCAAATCTACTCGTTGATTGGACTTGGCAGTTGTCAAGTTTACCCGGGCGCCCACTTGGTTGTATGGTCAACGACCCGGCAGCATGACCCGAATAAAATTTAAATGAATTATACAAATAACTTTAATTATCATTATTTTTTCTAAAAAATAATGTTTTTACATGGTAAATTTATTTTTTATCATCTCTTTATATTAATGATAATATTAAAATAAAATTAATGTTAAATTAAATATTTTTATCCTATAATTATAATCAATATAAATCTAGAAAATAATGAAAAAAGTAATGTGTAAAATAAAAAATATGAAAAAATGAGGAAGAAAATGAAAAAGTGAGAAAAGTAAAGGAATATAGAAATTATGATAAAAAATGGGAAAAAATAAAAAAATACGATAAAAATAAATAAAAGTTTGGATCGAATGTTTTTGAAAAGTAAAAAAAAAAAAGGCTGGTATTCATGTAAATATCCCTATTTTCTCCTCAAATCCAAATTCGATATGATGGGCCTAGAAGAAAGCCCAATATTTATATTAATGGGCCAAGAACAAACGAGCTATCAGAAATTGACATTGGCCTCGGAAATTAAGATAACCAGAAAAATCATGGATTATTTTAAAAAATTATACATCTAATTTAGACAAATCATTTTGTAATTCATACTATTAATTAATTTTTATGCCATGTGATAAATAATTAATTGAATTTTATTATCAAATTTTACATATGTTAATCTAATGTAATTAATAATATCATAATTATATAAAATAAAAAAATTGGAGTTAAAATTCTTTAGTTTAATATATATAAATATCCTACCATATTTTTAGTATAAATATATTATTTTTACATATAATATAAAATAAAAATAAAAATATGGTTGTTGTAGATTTTGAATTTTATACCACTGTAACATATCACATCCAACTAGTAAAATATGCTTATATAGAGTAACGAATAAATATTATTATAATTAAAAATTTATTAATAATCCGGGATATAATTTTTTATATAACGAGTCATTTGATAGTTTCAGTATTACATTATGTACATATGTATAAAATAATTTACTGGCTATAAAAAATATATAAATAATTGTATAATTTAAAAATATCTATTAAGAATATGTTATATTATCAAAATAAATTTTGATAATTATACAAAAATCAAAATATCATGAATAAACTGATGTCTAATTGATCTAAATACCTGTTAGAATTACCTTAACTTGCTTATCAAATAATTTAATTTAATTTTAATATTGAATATAATTTATTTATTTATTTATTTTAACTAATTCATCATTTTAAATCGTAGAGTTTTCGTTTTATAAATAATAAATTACATTCACTTTAATTCTTTAAATTTTCATCAAGTTCATATTCAACCATAACTTAAAATATTAAATTAATATTTTTTATTTTTTATTTTTTATTAAATAATTAATTCAAACATCATTATTACTTAATATTTTAACGTTAAATTGATATTAATAACCATCAATTGCTAGTGAGATTTAATTTTATGATCTCAATTTTTGTCAAGTTATAAACTTCTAACTTTGTCTGTTTAATATCATATTTCATGTAATTTATAACTGATCGAATTTTTAAAAATTATTACAAGATAAATGAGTTTGGTATCTAAAAAAACTTAGAGAACATTTTAAAATATGATAATCTTATCACGATATAAATAGATATTTTACCTTTAAAATTACACACACAATTTTATAGCACAATTCATTTAAACCTTATACTAATTTAAATATCAAAATTTGTAACTCTGGATCTACTACTTTGTTAAGAGGCAAATCGATCTGCTTTCTTATCATGTAAATCCATAGTTATCATTGGATACATATACAACTAATCACATATAAAATAATATTTAACAAGTAAAGAGTAGCTATTATTAGCAGAAGCATGAAGCCAGCAAGGTACCCAAATGGCACGAAGCCAGCAGAATGCAGGTAGTATCTTGGAATGCACCTTAACCATTTCCTAAAACGAGAAAGATGATGAATTCAAGCTAAAAATTGCCCCATCTAGCAAAAATAAGAGGAAATTATATACAAGTTACAAAAAAAAACTCCACCTGGAAGCTTTAAAGAATCCAGTTCGCCACCTGTTTTTCAGCTCAAACTGACTACCTTAAAGGCATCCAAATTCTTAGGCATCAAGGCAAGTCTGTCGGACTTACTTCCCTTTATTATTTTAACGACAGTTGACGTTAATCCCTCCTCAAGTCATCACACAAGTTGTAATTCATCCCCATTTATTATTTTTTCATATCACTGTTGATTTGATTCTTTGATGCTACAGATGAAGTTGCAATGATTCAATATGAATATAATGAATGAATCAATTATTTAATATTCAATTTCGATAATGAAATTATTATCAATAAGTTTATCAATTTTTTAAGTATTTGTAATATTAATAATTTGATATTTAAAATGATGTGTAATTTTAATATTGATTAAATTTAATTATTTTAAAAGAAAAAGGATGAGCTTATATCCAGGAATGAAAGCAGGGCTCATGTCCACGACGCTTGCATTAAATGTGTGGCAAAAAATGACCCGAAATCTTACGAACCACTCTCAGTCACACCTTCAACTCTCGCTCCTCCTTCCATCTTATCACCTTCTCAGATTTTCCCGCTTTCCCTCTCCATCCAATGAACACGAAACTGCCACCTCATTTTTTAAAAATCAAAGTTTAGAGAATACATAATTCATAAACATCCAAGTTGCATATAATTAGATCATGGCATATTGACAAGCTCTCAGAATCTTCGAAATATTGGTAGCTCTGATGATATTATTGGGATTTTTTGTTAATGGAGAAGAAGTATTAAAACATTCACCAGTAGCCCATTGGTTGTTTTTCTGGGTGCCTTTTTGCTCATAATTGCATTCCTCCTGATAATATTACTAATAAAATTGAAATATTAGATTTATTAATCCATAAATTTAATGTGGGTTTCATTAATTAATATTGTATTAATCCTTTGATATCAAGTTAATGTAGGAGGGAAATGGGCCGAGGAGAGCGCGGAGAAGCCCAAAGCATCAAGTGGGGTCCAAAAAATCCAAAAAAGATGATAGTGTGGATAAAACGTGGACATGACCCGCCAATCACAATTCACTAAAAACCGAACTACGAATTCTCGAATCTCTATTATCAAACACAAAAAGCCAATCATTTTCTTCGTTTTGTTTGTGGGATTTCGCATATACTGTGTCGAATTTCGGTTTCACATTTCTTCGGAAACCCAACAACAAGAGCATAGACCAGACCACACGCCCATTTCCATTTTCTCTTTTCCTTTGGTTCCCGACAACTGGGAATTCCTTCATCACCCGATTGTTATTTCGATTTTTTTACCACTTGGGCTATCACCTTCTTTCCTCAGTTATGGCTGTTTCTAGTTGTTTTGCTACCACTTTATCTGGTGCGAAGATGGAGATTTTAATGCTGAATTCTTCAGCTTCATCATCATCATCTTCTTCCTCATCTGGGTCCTCCTCTTCTTTGAGAGCCCATTTGGTTTCGGTTCCAAAGATTCGATTTTTTTGCAGGTCGAGTCGAGATGGTAATATTTATAGCTATAGAAAGATTCTAAGGCAAAGAGGAGGCTTGAGGTGTGAGGTTGCTGCTTCAACGGAGTCCGTGGTTGAAACCGACTCTAATATTGATCCGGCTAAGGTTTCTAGCTTGTCCGCTCTTGAGCAGCTTAAAACCTCTGCCGCTGATAGTGAGTTTCTTGATTCTGCATTCCTGCCATTGTTCTTTTTGTCTGTAACTTTTGTTTCCAACGCTTTAATTTTTGTTATTTGCTCTGTTAGTGCATAGCTTGAACACATGTTTGAAGCATGACAAGTTTCTACTTAAGGAATATATAATGGCGTTGCTTGATTTGCCATAAGTTGGAGAATAGATCCTAATAGTGTTATAACTTATCAATCTCCATCAGGGTACACTAAGGAAAGGGCTAGCATTGTGGTAATTGGGCTTAGCATTCATACCGCGCCTGTTGAAATGCGAGAGAAACTTGCAATTCCAGAAGCTGAGTGGCCTCGAGCCATTGGAGAGCTATGCAATTTAAACCATATAGAAGAGGCTGCAGTTCTTAGCACATGCAATAGAATGGAGATATACGTGGTGGCTCTATCTCAGCATCGGGGGATCAAAGAAGTTACTGAATGGATGTCAAAGGTGATTCTGCTCTCCTTCCTTAGGTTCAGTCTTTTAGCAAGTGAACCCAGGATAGATAGGATGTCCGGGCATAACACATGCATTTGTTAGACGATGTTTAACGATTGCCATTCATATGGGCCATCATAAGGTTTTTCATTCATTAGTTTGTTTACCTTTTTCATTATTTCTTTGCTTGCCAGACAAGTGGAGTCCCTGTTTCAGAGATTTGCGAGCACCAGTTTTTGCTGAACAATAATGATGCTACACAGCATCTGTTTGAAGTATCCGCAGGTCTCGACTCTCTTGTTCTGGGAGAAGGTCAAATTCTAGCTCAGGTAAAACAAGTTGTGAAAGTTGGCCAAGGAGTTGTTGGCTTTGGAAGGAACATTAGTGGCTTGTTTAAACATGCACTATCTGTCGGGAAACGAGTTAGGTCCGAGACAAATATAGCTGCTGGGGCTGTTTCTGTAAGCTCTGCTGCTGTTGAACTTGCTTTGATGAAGCTTCCTGAATCCGCACATGCTACTGCTAGAATGTTGGTCATTGGAGCTGGCAAGATGGGAAAGCTTGTGATCAAACATTTGGTGGCAAAAGGCTGCACGAAGATGGTGGTCGTGAACAGATCCGAGGAGAGAGTAGCCGCCATACGGGATGAAATTAAGGATGTTGAGATTATTTACAAACCCCTGGATGAGATGCCAAATTGTGCATCCGAAGCTGATGTGATTTTCACTAGTACAGCATCAGAAACGCCATTATTTTTGAAGGAACATGTCAAGGATCTTCCCTCTGTTAGTTCAGAGGTCGGGGGGTTAAGGCTATTCATAGATATCTCTGTCCCGAGGAATGTGAGTTCATGTGTGAATGATGTTGAAAATGCACGAGTCTACAACGTCGATGATCTTAAGGAAGTTGTGGCTGCTAATAAAGAAGATCGTCTCCGAAAAGCAATGGAAGCTCAAGCAATCATTGCAGAGGAATCAAAACAATTCGAAGCATGGAGGGATTCATTAGAGACCGTTCCTACGATCAAGAAATTGAGAGCGTATGCTGAGAGAATCAGAGTTGCAGAGCTAGACAAATGCCTTTCAAAAATGGGCGAAGATATCCCAAAGAAAACAAGGAGAGCCGTGGATGATCTTAGCCGTGGTATAGTCAACAAACTCCTTCACGGTCCAATGCAGCATCTTCGATGCGATGGAAGTGACAGCCGAACCCTAACTGAAACCCTTGAGAATATGCATGCTCTTAACAGAATGTTCAGTCTGGAGACAGAAGTTGCCGTTTTGGAACAGAAGCTTCGAGCCAAAACCGGCCAGAAGTAAGCCCGGTCATCACTGAATACTTACTCGTGCAAAATGAAATGACAATAAAAGAATATCCCTTTGTTCACATTATTGTAATCTATGCTCGGATTATATTCTATCTATCGTGTACAAGTCGCTTCTGCTAACCGGCATTCGGGTTCGACCACATTCCTGCTATTTCCCATTCGTCTTTCTAAGCTACGATAGAGGAAAAATAAAGAGATTGATCCGTTGTAACGTTGTGCTGTGGAGTCTATGTAATATGTACCTGGTAAATACTTTCTTTGTGGTTTCAATATAGAGGCGTGCTTTTGTTGCAAATGTATGTGATCTTCCCTTGTAATGATTTCTGACTCAAGACCCATCATCTGTTCCTCGTTTGGGCTTCTTTCTGTCTTATGACCTGTTGCAAAACCAAAACTCCAAGATCCAATAATATTAAATTTCCCCTGCAACCAATCATGTATGCTGGCACGAGAGTCTTCAATTAGGAGGTCAACCAACATTTTTTTAATCCTTTTTTCTTTCCCTGTCTGCGTTGTTTATGTGAAACAATCCTCTTGCGACAATCTATGGGATTCCACCAATAATGGAGTGGTATGCTTCCACCCATGCACTTAAATCAAAGCAGCAACCCTTTGTTGGCAATGGCAGTCATTGTTTCTTCTTCTTATCATTATTAGTATTATCATTACATGAATACATATACACCGTATGTTTTTGTTACCGTGTGTTTGAAATAACTATGATTTGATGTATCAAACAGCATTGAACAAAGACAAACCAGTTTCTCTAGCGGAACCATCCACGGAAAAGGCAAGCGAAAATGAGAGGACAGATTCACAATATAGGGAGGAAGACTAGTCGACCATGTTATCTATTTTACTAGTATGAAATATATGGCAACCATGCTTCTTTCCCCATGTCCCATGATGCCATCCATTCAGCACAAATGACAGAATACATGTGCTACTTATTCATCATTAATTATGTTTATATAGCTTCCCTTCTATTTACCAACAGCAATTTCTGGGGTCCCATCATATGCCATCTTAACCCTTTTCTTTTAGGGCATGGGTACATCAGGTCTCTTCCCCCCCACAAATGGCCATAATTAGCTAAGAACATCAGCAACAATCCTAACAAGAATGCATACATGGTCTTCACGGACCCCAATCTATTCAAGAATGGGGGGCCATAATGACAACATACATGGTTTCCACATCAAACACGACTCATCATTATAATAAACACACAGTAAAAACGATTGTTCTAAACAGTATATTAGATCATAAATTTAATAAGTTATGCAAATACTTACAACTTGGCCATTATCCTTGTCTTATAAGATTATCATTCTCCATCTACAACATGAATTCACATACTATTGACTATATGGTCACATTTTTGATATTAACTATGTGCTGTTATGTGTTTATACTTCATGCACATCAAGAGTAATACGCTATTCATTTTCCCCCTTTGGCTGGGTCACTTTCTGAGACATGGACCAGACGAGACCCACCAGTCAAATACAGCTAATTCTGAAACTGTGGGATGTGAACATTACATATCTTATGTTTCGTTCAAAAAAGAAAAAAGGAATTTACATCTTATGGACACAGGACATTGAAACACAGCCATATAAACAAACATTGCTGCTACTGACAATTCGCATTGAATATTTGCCATTAAAGAAGTTGAAACTTGACGATGAAGCTTTCGGAGGAAAGGAAAATGGAAGATGGGTAGTGATGGTGGTGCCAAAGGATGATGACAAAAGGGAAGAGACCAATATAAAAGACCCAACATCATTACATTACATGGGACCAAAACTAATCGGCTAATCGAATATAATAATCTTCCATGGCAAAAAGGGTCTATAAAATATTTCATTTTATCATACTTAATACTTAATTCAATGCATTTCTAAACTATAACTAGATATGTGCTCAAATGATTATGAACAGCAAACCAGTCTACTTTTCAATTAATTTAAATCTCCAATATAATTAAATCTAAAGTATCAAATGATTCTCTGTTCATCATTACAGTTTTTAAATGAATTAAATCTATGGAGTAGATCAATAAACCACATACAACATGATATATTCTATTAGTATACAAAATCAAAATTGACTAAAAAAGCCAACTAAGGAACAAAAATAATAACTCCATTTCCCTAACATTTACAGCTTTTAGGTGACAGAGTTGATGACCAGAATGCAAGGAAAAACATAACAAGAACAGTCAAATTCTCCGAATCAAAGGAATTGTGGATTATAAAAAGTTTTTAGTTGAAATATTTTGCAGGATCAACTGCAGCAGAAGCTTCTCTGGCGTCATCCATGAGCAGAAAGTAGCGCGCCGTCTGCTTCCACCGGGTCCCCATTCTGATTCTATAAGCGATTATAATCCGCAATTCAACTCCATTTCCCATGCAAACGACTTTTTCCGTTTTTCATTTTCCTAAAATCAATAATGCCCTAACAGTTCTTCGTTTTATTGATAATTATTAATTATTATTTATCATGTTCTAGCATGTTCTTAGAATCTAGCATTTTCGAAGCCGTGCAAGTCGCTGACTTTGTTCAGAGACTTCTTCATCATGGCTACCTTAGCCAGCTTCTCAGCCGCTCTCCAAGCCGATGTCGGCGTCAGTGGGTCGCCGTTTTCATCGATCACTACCATTGTGTTTGTATTTGCATCTCTCTCGCTTCCTCTCCGCCGTTGGATCATCATCTGCTGCTGCTGCTGCTGTAGCATTTCGAATTCTAGTTGTTTTCTCCAATGTACTTCTGCCAGCTCAGCCTCTAAACTTCTTACATACTCATCGGCTGAGATTGAGCTGGATTGCAATATCAAAGCTCGAGATGAGGTTAGCAAATGATGTGCGCTGGTGAAGTCGCTGTGCTCCACGAGCCGTCTGGATTCGGCTATCGCCCGAGTAGTGATGAAAAGATTGCGAAGACGTTCTATTTTCGGAGCAGATGATCTAACAGCGTGAGGACGTGGTACTAATAATGCCTGATCACGGCCGTATACGACTTCTTGTGTGGCCGGATCTTTGTAAAGGCAACGAACAGACATCACGTGGTGGGATCCAACGGCTGATGATGGAACTCTCAGTTCCACCAGTAACTCTCTCTCTTCCTCTGTGTACAAGTCTCCAAGTCGAAACGAGCCGGAGCCCAGCACGCTTGGCTTTCCGTTACATGTGTAAACTGCCAATATCTCAGCTGGAGCCGAGCCAGAAGCGAAGCCCAGCTGGACTCTCAAGTCTTGCACCACCACGCTTAATAAACTGCCAACGTGTTTAGCGAATGCATCCTCAGCGGCCTCGTAACTGTAGCTGCCGCTTTGCCCAAACCCGAAAGTGTGAACCGGGATCTCAATATGAGCAAACCGGGTTGAGTGCATGTGGCTTGATCCAAGACGTTGATTAGCTTTGCTGGTTTGAACACGTTCATCTTGACCGTCTGAGAACAACAAGATACTGGCAACTGGATTTTTTACCCTTCTATCATCAAGCACCTTGGTGGCTTTCCTTAAAGCCTCACCGATGCTAGTTCCTTGACCACAAACAAGCCGGTCGATGATTCGGCTCGCCTCTTGCTGTCCGTTGGCCGTCATTCTTTTTAAAGGCAATAGCCGTTCAGGAATGGAAGAAAAGGCTATAATCGAGAGACGATCAGCCGAGCCGAGTGACGAAATAACTAAACGCATGGCGCGTTTCAGCATTTGCAGTTTAGCTCCGGCCATGCTACCACTAACATCAACAAGTGCCACCAAGTCAACTGGTGCTCGATTCAAAAGCGACGCCGTATTGACGCTGCGAGGTGACTTCACTCTTAATGCCACAGCATAAGTTTCGTAGCCACGTCCTGAAGAAACAACAGCTGCTTCAGGCAGTAGTCTAACCTGAACATTTCTTGAATAAGCACCATCTAATTTAACAGAAGACGGCTGCGTCGGATTAACAAAAAATCCTTGAAATTCTTCCTCATTGTCATCTTCAGGAATAGGAATAAATCTGCCACCAGCAGTTGGAGATAGTAATGGCTCATCATCGTCATAAGAAATGCAATCAGAGATTTTTAATTGTTGAAGTCTAGGCGAAGAAGATTCCACTACAACTACTTTCTTTTCTTCAACCCTGAGTTTAGAGTTACTGGTTGCATGAGTATCGACGGCGTCGTTCGAGTCAGAGCTGTGAAGACTTTTGTGGATGGCAAGCAAAGGAACATCTTTCCAAGTAGTGTTACAGACAGGGCAGACCAGCTTGCCATGTTTACGGACATAAGCAGCTATGCAAGGGAAGTGAAAAGCGTGCGCACATTCTGCTGTGTATATTGCAGTGCCCTGACCTGTTTTCACACTATTCAAGCAGATTCCACAGCTACTCTGCATCATAACAAAAAGCAAACTCATCAGAATATGTATAGTAGATCTCATTTATTAGCACATATATATGCATGTTATTCTTACCCTGAACTTGAAGCTGTTCTTGAAGAGAGAGAGCTTGAGAGGAGATCTAGGAGAAGATGGGTTTGAATTTTTTGATACTTTAGATGCGGTCATGCGAGGACTTTCATTAGTTGAAGGTGGCTGGTAATCAACATTAATAGAAGCATTAGTTGCGGTTCTACAACCCAAGCTTGGGCTAGAAACAGCAGACTGAGAGTGCAGGCGTAGCGTGGAGGGGTTGCTTCCACCGGAGAGAAACCCTAGTTTCGCACAACTTCTTGGGCTTGGACTAGCACTAGAACTTGTTTGCTGGTGGTGGTGCTTATCTGAAATCGATGCGGTTTCTGAATCTCTAGGAATAGTCGTGCAAAAAGCTCTCCTCCAACCTGTACCCATTTTGTCAAAAAAAATTATTATGGCCAAATGGAAAAGCTGCTGTTATCTTATTGATACTGCGACAGAAGACAAAACCACAGGATCAGATTCAGCGATATTACGAGCCTATGATCCAAACCAAAAGACCCTTTTCTTATTTCCTTTTGTTTTTCTTGTGTTCTTATTCCTATTCCTCCATTGCTTTCATTTTCATTTCTGGTTCTGATTCTACTCTATATATAATCTCACAATCTCTCCCTCCTCTTTTATATATCGATAACACCAAAAAGATACGAGACGTATCTGGGCAACCTAGTGGCTTGAGATCTACCGCTCCTCTTTCTCCGAGTATGATATAACGCGGTCTCGCTTTGAATATATACTCCTTGGAAATGGTAAATAAGAGAAGTTTTACTCAATGTCACCGGCACGTGTTGGTTTTCTTTTCTTGCGTAGCCGGTCAACTGTTAATCTAAACGCCGTAGTCTGTGCTACTGTAGAATGCAGAGCACGTTATGGCCACCGACCTGTAAACTGATCATCTTATATCCTTCCCATGCTTTTATGCTGTGACCCGTTTTTAAGTACCTCGTTTCACGCGCCCTTGACAAGAAATATACGCGCTTAACTAAATTCACGTGATTCTGGGAGGACATTCAATGCGTAGCAGTCACTCTTATATCTGCGAGTGGTAAAAAAATCAGAAGGTAAATTCCGAAGATTTGCAGGATTATAATCACTTGCGGTGGAGATGATGATACGAAATCAGTAAACGGCAACTTCCACCGTTTGATTAAAAAACAAAGCATTATAATTTTGTCATGATTGTAAATTTTTGGCATTAAAATCAGTGAGAGAGGAATCTGCTAGCTTGTCCTACCAAAACGTGGGGCCCAATAAAACGGCAGTTACATAAATAATGCTGGTCATTTCCTCATCGAATACAAATTTCTCCCAACGCAATTTGTCCCCAACTGCTATTAATAATATTAATATTAATATTAATAACAATATGATTAATGATTATACAGTTAGCCGATTAAATATTATTTCCATACAGCAGATGGCGAACGACTCCATAAGTATTTCAGAAACCGAGCTTAGAACCCACGAGCAAGTAAAAACAGTAATCAGAAAGGCTTGGAATTTAGGTTCAAGAGACACCCAAATGAGTAGCCCTTGACAGGTTTGTCAGTAGTTCTGAGACTGCCGTATGCAGGACCCTTCTTAGGTCCTCCTGTCCTAGACAATATGTGAATAGTCTAAATCCGATAGCGGGTCCGGGTTTACCAGAACGGATTGGGTCCATACATTTGCCTGGAAAATATGCTTCGGTAATTTGATAATTGATTGGCGTTGAGAAAACTACAGAGAAGAGAAGAGAAGAGAAGAGAAGAGAGGGCGACCACCATGAATGGGTTGTAAGTGTGAAACCTGTTTCTCTTGCGAGAATATGACATGGATATATAGACAACATGTTGCAGAAAAATTCAAACTTTGGGAGCTATGAATGTGATGTATCCAGACAAATTATGTCTCCTCTTTTTTATTTTTAATAAATGATTTTGTTATTTTAACCTCTTTCCCCTTTTTTTTACCAAAAATATTTCATCAAAATTTATAATTTTATATTAATAATTAAATTTATTTTAAAATAATTTTTTCATATAAATTAATAAAATAATTCATAAATTTATTAGCAAATCAACTTAAACATTTATTAAATTAGATAAATTAAATATCATCTAATTAAACTCAACTCATTTATTAAATAAGTTTTTATTGAATCAAACTTTAAATAATTATAAATGACTGAATTTATTTATATGGATGGATGATGTATTGAGTGATTCCTTTTCTTTCGATTCATGCCACACAAAAGGGCAATGCAATATATTTAAGCAAGCAATACAAGGACTTGAGAAGAACATATTGAGAAAATAATAGAAGATATTTCTCAAGTACACATTCATTTGTTCTTGCTGATCAAATGATAACCTGAACACTCTAATCATGAATTTACTGATGGCCAGAAAATCAATTTCCAACCATAATTAATCAAAGTAAGAGTAACTCTACAGTTACAAGTTCACACTTTGTCCATGTTTTATGATTTTCTTCTAGTGCAATGCAAGATGGTCAACCACTCATCGAGAAAACCTAGACGTGATCGATCAACAGTTGCAGGGGCTCTTCTTCTTCTTCTTCTTCTTCGTCTTCTTCTCGTAGTTGGTATGTACGTGCAACAAGTTGCAGAAGCCTGTTCAATATGAAAACACGCAACCCAATTCATCAGAGAGTCTCTTTTGTTTATTTTTTTCCGGGTTGAACATCGACCAGAGAAGAAACCCTAGTAGAGTAGGCAGAAGTCCAATAAAAAAAAGAGCAGGAAATGGTCTCTACCAGTTGATTGCTTGTTGAAGTTTTGCTTACTTTATAGGGAAATGCAATAAACTGAAGACGAACCCAAAGTGTCAAATGTCAACTCCTCCAGTCAATAAAACCAGGCTTTCTTCATTTTTATATACATCTATCCGTATAGATGACTTGCCTAAGTTCTAATCCTCTTGCTAATTTTTATTAACCAGTTAGGCAAACTTAACCTACTACTTTTACTGCTTTTCCGATTCCGTGTGGAAATTGAATAACCTGGTAAGTATTTATTTATTATTATTATTAAAAGAAAATCAAAGTACTTCTGGAAGGACCTCCCCAGCTGCTAGGGCACTTGCCTTAGGCTGGTGTTTTTGTCCAAATTTGAAAGTGCTGATGTTATGGGAGACAGCACTCAACACCTACAAATGTCCAAGGAATTTCTGTGTCTTGTTATAAACAACCCCAGCATCAAACTTGCATCTTCTTCTTTAGTGTAGTTCTTATGTTCGACTTCAGAGAATTTTATTATAAGGTAGATAAATAAATAAAGGATGAATTTTAAATTAAAGGGTCCATTATTCATTTTTTTTTATAAAAATATTTATTTTAAAAGTATTAAAATCGACATCTCACATCAAATAAGATGGATAATTGTTGACCTTCCCTCCTACCGTTTGCCATTACTTGACGAGAAGATAAAAAGCTACTGACAACCAGTTATATTATTTTCTTATCAGTTCTAAATAATATCACAATATCCCATTATTATTTACTCTTTACAAGCTTCGATCTAATCCTTTTATAATACTATTTATTAATTAATATAATTTTATGAGTTTAATATAATAATTATATAATCAACTGTAATTAACAGAGGTTACATGAAAATATAAGATAAAAAAAGGTTAATATTGGACATCTAAGCACTGATAGAAGGATTATCTAATTTGACAAGTATGCTTAGACGAATGCATCAAGATGATTATTTCGAAAGATTACTACCTTTATCAGTCGTGGGGCATGCCTTCCATGGCCTAAAGTTACAATATCATAAAATTATGCTTATCGGCCTATGAGTACCAGCTCTTTTTATCCATTTCTTACAAAATTAACAACCCAGTAGTTGCCGTTGATCTTATCCCCCAACTTATTCGGAATCCTGTACTATGTTTGGCACCCATTTAATAATGAAAATAATATAAGCTGTGGATAAGATGAAAGTGGCGTCATACTTGTGGATAAAACAAGTGTTAATTGAAGAGGAGGTTTCTTGACCTAATCTACTTGCCATTGATGGGATGAAATGAATGCAGGTGTGTGGTGACTGATCCAAATGTGTTACTGGATTCCATTAAAGATGGGACAGTTTCTTTCTTGAGTTAATGTCAATCGGGGGATTTATGTTAGCACTAAATTAATATAATATTATCATCAACAAGTGTATTATTGCCAGCCAACTGCTTTATGTATTAAGAATCTCAATTATATATATGCATGCATTCAGCAGAGAATAGCAATCAAGTTTTCTTTTTTACTTTGTTAGGAGTTGATGTTAACCCTTAATGCAATATAAAAACTGGAGTGTTGTATGATTACAAGCAAGCAAGTGAGATTTGGCAGACCCTTTGCTAGCTTTTAGGTAAAAGTCAAGAACACGGAAAAGAAAAGCAAATTCCATTTCTGGAGTGATGAACACATGATTAGGGTGCTTTACAAGTGTTTACAAACTACAACTCTTAGCCAAACCTCCTCTTAAGGTTTTCATCTTCTTATAGTATTGGAATTTTCCTGCATGCAATATTACTTTATTATAATATACTTTATTTAATATAAAATAGTAATAATTTGTTGACAATATAATCTATTAATAAAATTAGACAAGTTATTTGTAAATATAATGAAAATATTTATTATAACAAAAATACATATAAACTTGATAATTATCTTTTAGTATTCAATTAATAATTTCGTACTAATTAATTCAATATTTTATAATAAAACTTAGCATTTGATTTAAAATAAAATTTAAATATATTTTTTGATAATTCAAATAAAAATTAATATTTATATTGAAATGAAAATTTGTTATTAATTATTTTTATGTTATAATCGAGTTTTATTTATTTTTTTTTTTCCAGAAGTGGTAATACGAAGTGGTAATACGAAGGGACCCTTTTCATGGTAGACTCCCACCATTTAGTCCTAAGTTAATGCCAATCGTTTTGAGAAGGATATAATAATAGTTGTCTATTTTTAAAATATTTTTTCAGAAAATTCAAGTTAAATGTATCTTATTAATTAATTAACAAAAAAAAAATGAAATGCCAAAGAAATAAGACAAATAAATTAGTGATAATGGTCTATAATTTATGATATTTGGGATGAACCTGATCAGCTTCAGGTGTGCCTCCCTCCATCATCAAGTATTCCACCCCTAAATACATGTCTAGAGGCTAAAATAATATATATTATGTTCAATAATTGCAGCTAATAAAAACATGCATAAACCCAAATCAACTGAATATTTGTCATGATGAAAACATGTTTCATAGTAGGTCCTGAAAGATGGTAAGGAGATGACAAGAAGAAGAAGAAGAATAAGTAGTCATTTGAGGTAATCAGCTTTAAAATGTAACCAAAATGGGGGCTATATGCCGATCTTAATTAGTCACTTTGATCGTTTGGTATTAGTATAATTAATTACAACCCACTAACAAGCACGTGGACTGTGGGTCAAGTTTTTAGTCTAACTTGGTGTTAATCAACATGCTAATTAAAGGGCAGGTACTATATCTATATATATTATATCTATATAAGGGAGTCCTTTAATTAATGAAAGCGATTTTTGTTTCCAAGTATATGCTTTAGAAATGAGAAAATGCCCACATGTCACATGGCATAATTGGACACCCCATATGGAAGAGATCCCATCATTTCACATTAACCAAGTTCATGATTCTTCTATGTATATATATTTATATATAATCGCAATTTGACCACTTAATTAATTAAGTCTAATCCTCATATATATTCCATATATAATAATAGTGTATGATTTTATATTCTTTTGACCGGATTTTTCTATTATGGGCACCCAATCTTGAGTTTGGAGCATAATTTTGGCTTAGGAAAATTAAACCACCTTTTCATGTTATGGAAAAAATTAATAAAAGTTAAATTTAAGAAATCATAAAAATAATGATAAAAACAATAATAAATACAAAAATTATAATGGATAAAATATAAAATTGTTGGAAGTGAAAACAATTCTAAAAAAAATAATTAGCATAATTAAAGTATTACGATGAAAAAGAAGAAATCAAATGATTAAAAAGGGAGAGGAGCATGTGTGGAAGCATGAGAACATATGGGAAAGTGATATTTAGGAATCCTTTGATATTTTTTATTTTTTATTTTTATTATTTTCTAATTAAACCTAGAAAAGGAATTTCATATCAACGGAATCTCAATTATATCAGTAATGCCAAGTAGTTAATTAAGATTAATCAGATTTTATGATGTCATTAGGATTTTGATTAAGGTGACATTCCCCTCATCTCAAATGACCAATCTGAAACTGGTGGAAGTGGGTGCGCTGGCGGCGGCGTGGGCTGCTTCTGAGGGCTTCGCCATTTTTATTTACTTTATTTAATTATCATAACAACAACTGCTCTGCTCCTCTATTTATTTATCCTTCCCCCTTTTATTTTTTTCAATTAATTAAATATCCATTAATTAAAAGCCTAACTACGTAGTATTAGTTTTTGATATTTTATTTTCTAAATTAATACTTCTATCTTATTTATTTTCACAATAATTGAAGCATGTAAATTTTTTACTTTTTAAGGTAAATTTTAATGAATCGTAAAATATAAACCAGATAATGAATAGGGTTTTTATTTTTATAACTTTGCTTCCATCATGGGAGAGGGATCTGACACGAATTAAAAAAAAAAAAAAAAGAAACCGGCAACGATTGCAAGAAGGGTTCGTTAAGGTTGATAATGAAATATATAGTTGGAGATGGATTTGCAGAAGGCACATGCATCATGATAAACTATAAAAATGGAGAAACATATATATATATATATATATAATATGTGCTTGTTGTTGCTACTAAATGAAGCACATGCCCATAATCTTATTTATATACATTTTAGCCTTCCAAATTATTATCTATATATTTATTTATGTGTAGATAGGAGTTGTAGTAGAAGAATGATGATTAATTAAATAATTTTTAATTTCGATTACAATATTAAAGGTCATATTTTTATTACATTACGTATTATTTTTTTATAAATAAACTTTATAAAATTTATAAATAAAAATATAATCATCGATTTTGATTAAACAAATATAAATCGCTACAGTTAAATTTATATGCAATTAGGGCCCTTCTTAATACTTGTGATCAACCATAATTGGTTCAATTAAATATATTATAGTAAATATATATTTAAGGGACCATATGGCATTTAAAATATTAGGGTTCATAATCAGTAGGATAGTACCACACTAGCTACCATATACTAGTATAATAATGTCTTCACTTGCTATTTGTTTCCCCTTTTAATAATATATAAATTTTGACACATTAAGGTTATATGACACCATCATCTCCCATATAATTCATCTCCATATTACCAATACATCTCTTAAATCATAAAATTAAAAAAAAATGTATGTATTTTATGAAATATTACATTATTTAAATATTTTATTTCTATGGTATTTAAGATACCACATTTTAAATAATATTTTATTTTAAATACTTTGTCTATTTAATATTTATATATATTTTATATGTTATTCATTTTTATTGAACTTGTAAATATTTTAAACTAAATAATCTATTTGTAAAATATTTATATTTATCAAATATATTTATTTAAAAATACATACAATTAAATATAAATATTTTAAAATCTTTTATATCAGACAAATTCTTTGCTTATTTATATTTCAACGAGAAAGAAAGCAAAGATCGACATCAAATTGATAAAGAAAAGATCATGCATGAAAGTAATTTATATTATGATGATTTTCTTTAAAATATAATATTATCGATTCAAATAATATCTGTAAATCTTATGAAATTCATTTATGAATAATAAATAAATAAATATATTTTGATTTAAATAAAATTTAAAAAGATATCCATAAAAATATATTTACAAATTAATAATCATTTATAAAAAGCAGAATTCAAATGAAGCAACATATTAGAGTCGTATTAGTACAAGTAATGAAGAGAGTTGTTCTTGGTAGGAGTTGGTAATCCTTTATTTCACTTTCTGAGTTGCGTATACAATCCACTAAAGTTCCAAAATGAAGATATTAAGAAGGTCATTGATGGGTTTGGCATGCAGCAATCTGCTTTATTCTTCTCTTACCAAGGATTACAAGGAAGAAAAAGCCATGTGGAATGCTGCAGTTGACTATAGCTAGATTCACAATTTTAAACAATTTTGATTTTTCCATTAATGGTTTGATGCATTGTACTAGCTTCCGGATGAGATATCTAGGGTTTCTACCCTCGTTTTTTTGCTTTTCATGCAAGTGGGTATCATCAAATGATATAAAATTATTTATGAAATTTACATAAGTTTCATTTTTTAGTTGAATTTTAATATAGATAAAAATGTAATAATTTAATGCATTAAATTCTTATTCATTAAATGAAAATATTCAAGTTTTAAGCTCGTTAAGCATTCATATATAGCTTAAATTTTTAGTTCGTGATGAAAATAATAAGTTTATTTACTTTATACATTGAATCCTTCATTTGCTGGATTAAAAAATGATTAAATAACTATGATTTTAATGAATATTGAAAGAAAAAACAGATAATTAGTAAACATTAATAGAATTTTATGGGAAATTTATAATATAATTGTTGAGATTTTAAATCATATTATATGTAATTATGTGTTGAATTGGAATATTTCTTATGCTTAGGAATATGTTAGATGACTTATATATGGTGTAATGATGATAATAATAATTAGATAATTAATGAACTTGGTCATTTGAGGGCAATAATCACAAATAATTAGAGTCAAAGCAACCATCATCGAAGATGGTGGGCAAGATAATATTATTTTCTCCAAAAGAGAAAGATGATTAGACCATGAATTTCTGTAACCAATCCCGTTATCATCAACTTATATTCCAATCCATGTCTCTAACAACTCCAACTTCCTGTAAATCATATGAACAAAATCAATAAGATAAAAGGATTATAGTTGATAAAAGAAACAAAAGAGATTCTGCGTCTGCCTAACCACTGATGCATATTATATATTATTGCCTGAAACCCTAACATGCATCTTGAAATTATGAACAATGACAGCCAAGGAAAAGGGTATCTTCTAGATAAGGTTTTCCTTTTCCTTTTTCCTGGTTTTCAACTGGGTCGTAAGACGTATTGGATTTATACACAGGAAAATATATAAACCTTTTCGAAAGTTTGTCTTCTTTAACTGTACTATATGTATCATAATAATGCAGTGTTGTGGTGACAACATACATTGAAAAGAAGTCTTTGTTTCCTGACACTAAATGGGTGTTTTTAACTTGGCCTTCACCTTGCTTCTAAATCTGCAGCCATATGTTGCAGAAACGAAATGGTGTTTTTACCGATAAGATTATTGAAGGAATGGCTTAGGGTTCAGACCCATCTCATGGGTCTTGAACAGCAAGTTAATGTCGCAGTCCCGTATGAATCTGAATTGTCGGATTCATCAATACAACCTCCTTCAAAAGAAACGTTTTTTACATATGCATAGATAAGTTTAAACAAGTAAAGATATACTGTGGAAGATTAGTGTTTTTAAAAGGAAAAGCAGTTTAGTTTCATACTGGCGTGCAGATTATTGATAAGGAGGGGAAGTGAGAAGAAGATCTAGTAGCTAGCGACTGCGACGTGTAATGATCGGACAAGCAAGCGAAGTAAATGTCAAAAAGGCTAATACCATGGTGTAATGATTTTATTTCGATTGAAAATTTGTTTATTGTATGAAACCTTATCCTCAAAAGAAAAGACAAGCAATGGGTTTAGGGACCCAGTTGGAAAGATGATGAGATTTAACCACCGTCTGTTATATTTTATATGTTTATTGAATGACATGATCCAGTTTTGGTTTTATGTGCTGTACAAATTGCGCCATTGATGACCAGATGCTTCTGCTACACATTACATGATTAATTACCACCAACAACGTAAACACCAAAGAAATAATGTTAATAATGCTGTGCATGTCTTTTCTAGGCGGAGTGAAAATATCATGCAACAAGACAAAACTATACTAAAAGGTACATCAGAAATGCTTTGCTTGGTGTGAAAATTTAATGATGTTAGAGAATGTGAAAGGACTATACACCAGCAATAATCTTAACGCATATTATTTTGAATTGGAAGACACTATGTTCTGATTTGTTTAATCTGTTGAAAGGTTGATGATTATCAGAAGAAAACAAAGACGATCAGAAGACACGCTGCGTACTCTCAACAATGAATTTGGACAGAATGAATCTCCTCTTTCATGTTTCATTTCATTTCATTTCCTTTCTCCAGTTTCTAACATATCCCTCCATTCATCACTGTCAATTTCTCCTCCCTTAACTCATGGGCCCTGGGGAACACTCTGTTTTATTCAGACAAATTTTCAGAGATCATTTTCGCACGAAAGACAATGTTGGTATTGCATCTAATCAGTTTTTCTTTATTTCTTGTTCGATTCCATCACACATGTTTACTCGTTTAACAGGGGATTGTTAGATCGTTCGGCCTTATTCGAGAGTTTTTGTATTTTTTTTGGTTAGAATTATTAGGGTAGGATCTTTCATAGAGGACCCCTAAAACAGGGGAAGGACAATGGCCTATAGTTTTCTGCAGGACACTCTTCTATCTAATTCTGACCTTTAACCACCCTATGGCTTCCTCTCCGTAGTCGCTGGCAATGCATAAATTAATATGCAGAAACGGTTCAGTCAATAATGCAGAACCTTATCAACTGACCACCACATGCTTGTAATGTAAATGAGTAAAGCTAGTCCCCGACAGGCGTATCAAACGAGCTGACCATATCTGAATTCTTTAAGCAATGGCAAACCCAAAATAAATAATTCAAGTGGGTAGCATTTAAACAGCCATGGTTCGTCACTAATCAATCTTAATTGTTTATGCTTTTGAAGAAAGAGTTGATAATGAGTACTTTGATGGCTGAATCATCTGTCGTTCAGTCCATTCATCAAGAATTTTGATAATGTAAGGTTGCAAACTTGAGAGGATTCATAACACCACGCAAACAGACAATAATAAGATCAACAAACAATGCACTTTACAAATTTAAAGTTCCTGCACTGGAATAGGAACATGTCCAGATTTTAACACAGAATAGCATCACTCCCAAAATACATAGGTCTTTGGAGTTTTATGACTTTCCATTAACTTAGCAAAGCTTAGAATCCTTGAAATGAAAGCATAAACGGGATAAGATAGTAAAACACAGATACCCATTATCCTGTACCCAGTCCAGCACGAAATCGTCCCTTTTCCTCGAGTGAAAGTTGAATTCATAAGCTTCTATGTGTACCAACTTCCAAGATTTCAATCCCAATGAGCTGGACGGATAGCATTTGATCATGCGTGTTGCTCGCTAGTTTCGGTTCTTGCATTTCTCCACGGCCCTTGGGGCTGCATCAAATTTACAAATTCTCCACAAATAAGGTTAAAAGCCAAAAAAGATTTAGAATACACATCATGTTGAACTGCTTGCAAACATCATATTGCTACATGAAAGAGTTTGTGCCAGTTCTGGTGAAATAAGAATCAACCCATGGAACTCCATTGACCATGTAACATTGGGGGACTGACATTGATAACCTACTATAAATAACCATTGACGTTTTTAGGTTAAAAATAGCAGGAAACCACACACATAGTCACTAGGAAAGACATAAAGTAGAAGAACTAGACTTGAAAGTTCACTTCAATCAAACTGTATGATCTAGATGCATAATATGGAAAGAAACAATCTATAGGTAGATCACCAGATCTGTTTCGTCACTTGCAAGTTGCAAAATTCTATGGAAGCAGGGTCCATGTCAAATCGTAAGCAATCTGCATCGTATAATATTAGACCATAGGTTAAGCCAAGCATCCTAACTTCTTACAGCCCCGTCCAAAAATATATTCTTTTTTTCCAATGGAAAATTAAAAGTGAAAGACAATCGAAATATGTCTTGCCCCAACAGCGAATTTACTGAAATATGGAAAATGCCAACCAATTCAGTAGGTAGATGGTAAGAATTTTATGCAAATAATATCATCATCCTAGAAACCTACTGTCTAATTTTCCAGATAAAATGTGATATAAAGGTAGTTAATCAGAAACACAATACATACCTAGGCCAATTGCATCAGAGCTCTTCATGATCCTCAGCCTCTTGCATGTATCAATGAACATCCTGTACAGGCACAATTAGATCACATGAGCAACATAAATTTATCCACACAAACCCACAATTTAAAAATTACAAGTCATGACAAAACATGCAGGACACTAAATCACAAACCTTGTAAACCTCACTCTTAACAAATTCAAAACTAAAAAAAAGATAAGGCAGGAAACAAAAGCCACAACCCAAATACACCAACTAACTGTATGCCTAAACAGAGAATATGAGGAAGACCGGTGCTATAAAACAAAAGCAATTTCATTCAGTACAAATCAACTATCAGTTCCAGTATATCCTACAAGAACTGCTGATTAATCCCATATTCATGTGGAGCAAGGCCTTCCCAAAACAATGTCGGGCTGAACTGCTACCTTCCTTATAATTGGTCCCACGGAAGCTAATGCACATTTGTTGATGCAACAGTTTTCATAAAATATATGCCTCAATCAACGCTGAAATCTCCCCAACTTATGATCAATAAATGAGAAACCAGAATGAAAACAATAATGATATCTTAAAGTTCTTCTTTGAATTGAGTCAGCTTTGAATAACGAAACCAACAAATATAATTCCTGACAGTGTTACAGTATGTAAATAAGGACTGCACATACGTCAAGTCCTCAAAAGATAGCTATAGCTAAAAATATGATTCCCTAAGATATGATTCCTACCATGTTTGTAGATGAATGATGAAACATTATTAGAATGCACATTCCTCTTTCAGTACAGTTCTTTTCCAATAACTGTGAACTCATGGATGATACATTTTCATAATATTGCAGAAAGATGTACGTAATTAAATTTTGGCTTAAAATCTCCGTATTTCATATAAATTAAGAACTAAAACATATTGTTTTCAACAAGAATTTGCCTTTGCAAGAGGCAAGACAAAACTGAAAGAGAATGAAACGTTCCACAGTGAACTAGTACTTACTCCCATGGAACATCACCAACAAGCATCCAGTCACCGTCTTTGTCTTCATAAGTGAGAACATATTCTGAGCCATGAAGTAGATCCTTCAGCTTGCTCTCACTCAGCATCTCTCTTCCGAGAACTCCATGCCCCCCATATTGCCCTGACAAAAGAATGGAATATTAGCAGTAACTTGATCCATGAAAACTAGAACAATATCCATTAGATTTTGATTTTATTCTGGAAAAGTCATTTATTAAAAATTTTTCTAAAAAAACATATTTCTCAAATCAAGTTCAAATTTTGCTTTATCTCACCTATAGTGAAACAGCTGAACATCTTTTCAAGGGCAGAAGAAAGTTCCTGATAAGCAGAGTAATTTCGGAGGTCTACTTTCCTCAAGTAAGGAGCACCAGCCATGCTGACCTTGATAAATAGAGCCCCAGGACCTGCTTTGCCATCCACTTCTTCGGTGTTCTTTGATGTGGTAGCAAGAGAGTTCTTCCTGAAAGATCTGATGGGTGGCCAACCCACAACCTGTGCCCTGCAAAACAAAAGATCAGAGATCATTCTCATAGTTAGAGACTGGTAATAATTACGCCTGTACTTACTTGGTAGCAGGTGCACTGCTGTTGTTTGCAGAAGCATTGAGGTTAGGCCTGGTATCATTTGTTCCACGTGTCCTGTCTTGAGCTCCCATTGGAGTAACTGCATCTTTCACTTTAGTAGCTTGAGGCCCAAAGTTCTCGAGCACGGAACCAGGTTTCAGTCCCAAGTTTGCAGAGGGCCTAGGTGATAGCATCACATTAACCTCTAACTTACTCTGCAACACAGATCAGTAGTTCACTATTATGATCCACCAGGAAAAACTATTATTCTCCATTCAGTAAAACTAGTAATTCTCACCTCTGAAAAACCATCCATAGCATCAGAGAACCCTCGTTTGTTACCTGAAACAACATTTTTTTGTGCTAAAGAACAGTGACCATCATTTGAGGGATGCAAGGGAAATAGAGGCTTCTCATCAAGTTGTGTCGAGCTCATAAGGTTAATCTCTGAATTTCTTTCAGGAGATTGGGATCCAGGAAGCCCAAGCCGCAGTTCTGTAGCCTTAAGATTCAAACGATTCTTGCTTCCATCAGATGCACCAGGGACTACTGAACTATCCACAGAAGAACAATCAGATAATCCCATATAGTTTCGCTCTTTCAATTCAGAACCATTTTGACATATACTTTCTGCGGAGGTTGAAGAAGTCAGAATTGTAACATTGCTCTGACCTTCCTCCTCCACAACACCAATCAGTGGTGGAGACATCAGAATTTGAAAGAAAACCAGTCAGAATTCTTCGTAACCTGCTTAAGTTCATCGCAAAAAATAGTTCCTCGTGAACAACTTTCTAAAGGGAACCAATCGAGTATGCAAAATAATTGAACCTTCATATAAAGCACAAATTATTAGTAGTGAAACATTCAATAAATAGCTGGCTACCCTTATGAAGCAATCAAGTCAAATCACATATAAATGATTGATAGCGACCAAATTTCCCTAATCCAATCAAGCATCACTTGGATTGAAAATTTCTTTGTTAACGAACCATGGTAAACACAGTAAAAACAAACTAAACAAAGAAAGATTGCAAATGTAAACAGATTTTTATGAAATAAATTCATGATTATGCATGCCGACATGAAACACATACAAAGCGTGATAAACGAAAAATTTAACATCTAGATTGGCCAAAAGGAAAACTTTGGTACTTTCTCAAAAAGAAATCTTCATCAGTATTCATTTGCTAGAAAATGCTGATCAATAATTTATATTGGAGGAGTCAAACCAAGCTGAAAGAAAGTTATAAAACAGAAAAGATAACACATAAATAAATAACGCTGCACAACTGTTGAGAGCCACAGTGATCTAAAACCCATTTTCATGCTAAACAACAACATTTGTTCATGAAACCAAAAACAGAAAAATAAAGAGGAAACTTAACTCTATTTCTAAAGAATCATTATAATGGAACAACAGCAGAGCATGTTCCAAAAGTAGAACACCTACCATTCGTAAATATTTTTAAAAGAAAAATGATTCAAGGAAAAAAAATAAGTTGTGTTTGGCAGCTGAGAAAGCAAGAAAAAATGAAACTAACTTTTTAAGCTATTGACAAACGCCGCTGCACACACAACACTCCGCACACAAAACTGCGTTTCACAACTGAGCTACGGCTTTTCACTGTACGGACACCAAAAAGAAAGGGAGGGAGAGAATCAACATTTTCTATTTCTTTTCCTATATCATTTTCCTAAGAAACAAACACTTCTAAAGAATCTTAACAGCAGTATTCGACATCCAGAAAAAAAAAAAAAAAGAAACAGAAAGAATAAAAGATACGTGTATGACTGAGAAATCACTGTTAACGGAAAAATCAGTCAATAACATTGAATAAGCTTCAGCATACGTAAAAACAGAAATACAAGGAGAAAGCAATTACCTGTGGAGTTGTAGGTTCAAGAAGAAGATCAATTTCAGTTGTTCTTTCAACAAGAAAAAAAATAAATTATTTGATTTCAGCAGGAGATATTCACCAACAGAGAGAGAGAGAGAGAGAGGAAACTAAGGACCCTCCATTTTGGCACAAAGCAACAAACTAAAGCTTATTTGCTGTCTGATGTGAAACTCTATGCATTAAAATAAGGACTTAAAATAAATTGTCTTTCCAAAAAAAAAAAATTTATTTTATAATTATTTAATTATGTTTCTCTTATTTATCGTTGCTATTAATTACTTAATTAATTAAATTAGTAATTATACGCCGAACCATTCGAGGGAACAAGATCAACGGCTCTGTATATTCTACAGTTGAAGCATAGCCGCTGATTCATCCTAAGGGTAGTTTGGGGATTTCGAGCTGATAATTGTTTACTTTGTTTTTAATCTATGGAGACGATAGTCTAATCTTTCTACAATAATTTGACAAATTAATTTGTTTTCTTTTTGTGGAGGCATTAAAATGTATTATTAAATGATAAAAATATAATTTATGATATTTTAGAAAATAAGTGTATTTGATATAATTAAAATATATGGAAATGGAAGATGCATTAAAAATGGGTATGAAATAAGAAAGATGAAGGGGATTGGTAATGATAATGGGGAAGGCCCCAGAGGATGTCCCAATTAAATGTACTTGTAATTGAAGGGAGCAAGTTAAAAAGATTCTCGTAATATATTAAGGGCATGCACGCGGCACACGCATTAAAGTTGCTTCTTAAATCTTTATCATGTCCCTAAAATTATGCGTCCTTTTCATTTTGTCCATTATTTCCAAAGCTAATCCTAATCCTCCCTTTCTTTATTAATCATACTTCTTTCATTAACCATTCACTATTTTGGGTAATTTCCACACACACACCCACGAAGAACTTGAGTTTCTGAAGCTGTGGCTAATGTTGAATTGGATAAGACTTTCCATTAAAAATTGAAAGGCCAGGAAGTATGCCAAAATATGGAGTCAAATCCATGAAACAGCTAATGGTGGGCAAAATTGTCCTCCAAAGAAGCATCGAGTCAATCAAACGACGACGTGTCGCTAAATCACTGCTCTTCAGATGTCGTTTTCTCCACCTTACTTGGGATAAATGTGTCCTAAGGGCATAGGTAAGTTTGTTTATTCCTCCTTTCTCTCATTTAACTTGTGGAAATCACCCCCAATCAACGTTTCCTTTTGGGGGGGATAAGCTCGTGAATTAACATTGTAATTGGAATGAAAATGAGAGCACCCCATGAAACATTAAAATCATTGAAATATTAATTTGAACATTGACTAGTGCATCAGAATTGAACACTTTTTATTATTTTATTTATGATGTAAATTAATCTTAATTTATCAAATATTTATGAATAGCACTTTCCAGGGCATTATTGAAGGGGGGAAAAATACATAATAATGTTGTTTTTAGAAAAAGGGGAAACAAATGAAAATAAAAAGCAATACAAGTGATAATTAGGGCAAAGAAAAGCAAAACCTTTTTGTGTTAGGCTGAATATAACAAGATGAACAACTCCACTCACACCCTCTCTATTAATAACCCCGAAATATATAAGAACAGAGATTCCTCCTCTTTTTGTAATTGCCATGTTATATATTTACATGCAATTTACCTAATTAAATGTCCAAAATATCCCTCCGAAGGCTCACATGAGTGATCCCCCGAGTGGCTCCCACCATCTTCTTTCACATGCCCATGCCCCTCTAGGCCACCCAAATATGCCATAAAATAAACATCTAAGCCTGCTTTGCTACCACTATTACCATTTCTCATGATTTCCATCACTAATGAAGCTTGTAACTTGAATTAAATCCCTTCACATACTACCTCCACCGTTAAGCAGCCTTTCTGAATTGGAAATTATAATAATATTAATCAAATTTTATATTTTATTTGAAAATTATTTTAAAATGAATATTTAATCTCGTAAAATAATTATTATAATCAGAAAATAAAGATAGAAACAAAGAAACAGAAATAATGCAGCTCTTACACTACTTTGAGATATTTCATTCAATACTTATAGGTAAAATGCAAACAACAATATCATAGAAAACTTAGGAAATACACGAAGCATTCTTAGGCAATAAAATAGGAACAAGCAGCTCATACATGCCTAACAAATCAAACAAGAATTTAGGCTGAAGATTAGGTCAATCTAAACACGTCAAACAGTAGCGACAATAATCATGTTGCTTTAAGTCTCCCCCTCAAACGAAGGGGTGATTCTACCACACCAAGTTTGTCACTTAAGAACTGGAACCGAGAATTAGTTAATGCCTTCGTAAGACAATCTGTAATCTGATCATGTGATGGAACATACCGAATTTCCATATCTTTCCCCAAAACCGTATCTCTAACAAAATGAACATCTATTTCAATATGTTTTGTTCGAGCATGGTGCATAGGATTTGATGCTAGAGTAGCTGCACTTAGGTTATCAACCCACACAATAGGTCTGAATAGTAGAATGAATGAAAATTCTTTGAGAAGCGAAGTAATCCATGATATTTCTGCAGCAAGATTTGCTAAAGACCTGTATTCAGACTCAGTACTTGATCTTGCCACAACATGTTGTTTCTTAGAGGACCACGAAATAAGAGTGTTACGCCCGCGTCTAGGACCCTAGGACTTTGTATGTATACACATACGTATACGTGTATAAATGTATGTATATGTGTATGAGCATGTGTTTATGTGTATGTATGTGTGTATACATGTATTTGATGAATGTGATTATGAATGCCTTAAGGGAATGCATGTTTGAGAATGAGTACGTGAGTTTGGTTGCTGTAACGAGTCGTGAAGAGTCGTCACGAGTCGTTACAGTAGGTATTTTGGCTATGGGAAGTGTTTTGGTCTTGGTAACGAGTCGTGACATAGTGTCACGAGTCGTTACAGTAGGTTTTGCCCTTATGAGCCGGGATTTTTGGTCGGGCATGACTCGTGATGGAGTGCACGAGTCGTTACAGTGAGTTTGGGCGTGTTTC
>CANYBF012698994.1:0-10988 GCA_948192965.1 Dalechampia spathulata | reverse complement strand
GATATATTATAAACTTGTAATAATGTGTGTACAATTATGACACTAAAAATGGTATGTATTAAATAATGAATGTTTGATTGAACCAGGGACCGTTAAAATGAATTAACATTAAAAAAAATTCTGCACTATTTATGAATGTATAGAATCCCTTGTTGGATGATTATTGATTTTCTTGATGGAAAATTAGTAATCATTCTACGGGAGCATGTTACGCAGCCAGAAGATGTGACAAGAAATGGAAGCAACAAGAGATGAGAGTGAATAACATTAGCATAGATAACACCAATGGTAGCTAAGGCAGAGGTAGTAGTAACATTGGCATGGATATTTCCTACTATTTATTAGTAAGAAGTAAGAACAACAAACATATAACAAAGTTAGCCAGTAATAATACTAGTACGAAGAAGTAAAGAAGAGAATAGAGTGTGTGTTTGATATGTTTAACATCAAAATGATGCTTTCTATTTATAGGGAAGTTGATGTGATGTAAACATTGGAAAGTTATGTAAATTTGGAATGTAGGTATAGAGAATGTGGATAGGTGAAGAAAATTAAGGGACCATATAAACATTATAACAATGTTTAAACCTAAACTCTAAAAATAAAATTATAAAATTGATTAGATATTAGGATCCCATAAATTTTACTGCATTCGTGTCCACAAGTGTGTATGCACAAGAGGATGAAAATTCATCCATATTGGGCCTTTGGCCCAATTGTCATGTACGCGAGGCCTTACCTCCTTCCAAAACCTTTTAAGAGTTCATGAAAGCTTCTCCATTAATAAACACAAAGAAAGTCCTCTAACTTTTAGATGTGAGATCAAATGAGTTTTGAAATATATCCTATTCACAAGTCCGAATAATTATATCTTCTCATATCTTAAATTAAACACATTAACTTTCTGATTTGGATTTCAAGATTGTCATTATAATAATAAGCATATTTGTAATTGGGATACAAATCAAGATATTAATAAGAAACTTATTTTAATATAATAGTACATTAAATTCAAAACCATATTTTAAAAAGTATGAAAAACGATTAATACTAAATTAATAATCAAAATTTTCAAATTTGTAATTGAAATTCCAAGTAATACATTCATATCATAAATACTTGAATCACAACTCAAAACATGAATTTTATTCAATATGAAATATCCATAATTACAAGACAATAAATCTATAAACCATCGATTCTCTACTTTGAAAATTATTCTTAAAACAAAAAGCAACATATCTCCAAAATTATGTGAAAACAAACAATATCATGTCCCATATTGTACAGTTGAATCAAATAAAAGAGTAATAGTTCAACAAAATGATATCTTTGCATTGCAATGGCAAGGTTAGTACCATCAAATTATTCACGCTAAATTTAAGCATATTTAAAATTGATTTCAATATGTTCTAAACTTGTTAAAATAACTGCTATTGATTCTTTGTGGTAAAAGATGGCTTATGGATTAGAATAAGGTACAACAAAGATGAGAGTACAAATCCAAAAAAAAAAAAAAAAAGGCAGGTTGTCATAATGAGGAAGTTTTATGGTACAATAATTTCAACAGTTTGTTAGACATGTTTATACTTTAATCAAAAAGAAAAAGGCAATGTCATACAAAAATAACCAATAAAATTTTAGAATTGAATGCTACAATAATCTCAATGATGTTATTGTCAAATGTAATAACGTGACATCTTCTATTAGCTACAGAATCATTTTGTCACATTCTTCTACTAAGCTCAAAGAGTGTCAAGAGATCAAAACTGTACACTTTTCTCCTCTTAGTGTATTTTTATATGAATTTATTTTCTTAATTTTATTTTTAAATGATTTATTTATTTTAAAATTGATACAATGGAAAAAATGATTTGGGCAAAACCAAGACGATTTTAAAACCATTATATTATTACCATGTGTTGTTAATTTAACTATCAAACTTTAATATTTATAATTTCAAATTTATTTCTAAAAAACAATTTACATAAAAAACACAAATAAAGACAACATAAATATAACTTATTAAAATCAATTCAAAGAATATACATATAAATATTATCTATAAATTTTAAGAAGTGTAAAATCAAAATATAAGATGAACATATATTAGTATGCTAAATAACTTTTTGCATAAATTAATAATAAAAATAATAATCAATCCGTGCAAGCGCAGGTTTATTACTAGTTATATTCAAAGTTGGGATTTCATATAGAATTATTATACCAAATCAAAAGGAAAGAGCCAATGACAAAACTTGCTTTTGAATGGATTAGATGATGGAAAATGAGAAAGAAAACAAAAAGAATTAATCAATTTTTATATCACATTTATATATATCTATAAGTATATCATATGAGTGAAGATGGGAGAAAATAAAAATACATTTAAGCATAATTTAAAAAGTTATTTCAATATAAATATTATTTTTTTAATAAAAAAGGAAAAAAAATTCTATTTCAGTTTAAATATTAAATTTTATTAATACATATTTCTCTAAATCAAATAGTAATTTTTATTATAGTTATAATAAATCAATAAAAATCATATACATATTTTTTATTTTTATTAATATAATCATGCTTATTAACAAAAGGTTAACCGCGTGTTTGTATATATTTAAGTTTGTTATAATGTTTTATATTAGTTATCTTTTATCACTTGAAGGAAATGGCAGTGTATAATTTTCAAATAAATTAATCTTAGAAAATTATAAATAATTATTAAGAGTAAAAAATTTAATTTAAATATTTTTAAAATATAGGAACTATTTTAATGTTGTATATTAATTTTTAAATTTCATTTGTTTAAAATAATTTTATGTTTAATTACAATTAATTAAGTTAATTTAGTATCAAATTTATTCTTTACTTTTTATGAATTGTTATTATAACTATAATTTTTTAAGAATTGTTAGATGATAAAAAAGAAAAGAAAGAACATGATTAGTTAACAATTAATAAAAAAAATTCCAAAAGAGAATTTTTCTAACAGATATATAAACCAACCGGAATCTCAGGCACCCAAGCAAATAATTAAGATTTACATAAAGAAAACCTTATTATTCACTTTCTATAGACTGAAAGACAGCATGGCAATGCTACACAAACTCTCACCTAAACACCAAGAACCACTAGTCCAAGTCAACGTCCATCCTTCTCAACCACGTCTATAGATCTTGTCTTCCTTATCCTTTCAATGCCTCTATAGCTATATATACATACATCCATGTACAGTAACTGCAATTCTTGTAGAATAATGTGAGAAAACCTTTCCGTGAAAACAAAGCAACAAAGGAGCTTAGCCTCCAAATTTGAGCCAATCCACTTTTTTAATGCTCTTTTCTGGTTTTATTCAAATTGTATAATAAGAAAAGGATCTTTTAACCAAAAAGGCTATTCCATCCATTTAATTCTAAAATTCTTTCATGTGAATTTGGTTCATTAAGATTTCATGGGCAAATGATTTTCTTTTTTTGAAAAATCTTACTTTATAAATTTTCTTGAGAAGCTTTTGATTTATTTGAATTGGTTCCATCATAAAGATTTTTGCATTTTTGGCTTTCATGTTCCAATCTGGGTAGAGATATTTAATAACTAAATTGATTGAATAAATTGAAAATCAAATGTAAAATGATATTATTTTATATTAATATTCATATTAGTTATTAATTCTAAAAAATTAAACTGATACTATTTTATTCAATTTTTTTATTTATAATAATTTGAGTTGACCTTTGATTTTTTGGATGTTGAATTTCAATTTTACAAATGGATAGCCTCATCATTAATTTTGTCCATGAACAGGTTTGGTGTTTCGCTTCTATGGTTGGTGTGAGATGAATTATAGTGGCATGGCATCTGTATAAAATGGTAAGATAATACAAAATAAACCTGTTTCATCGGAAGTATTTGAATTGTTTACCCTGTACCCCACTTCCCAGTGGAATTATTCTCTCTCTTCTCCTTCGAAAAATTCTTAGGTGAACTGGATTCATTACATAGGATTATAGATCTAGGAATGATACAGTGACACATATCGATTTTTATTAAATTTGAAACATTAATTAGTTGTATATTAATTGTGGATAATTGTCATTAATTATTAATATATAAACAACAATTAATGAATTCTTTATATTTAATAAAAGTTCACATATATCATTATATTATTAGTGCGTTCATAATCTTATATGGTGAACCCGGTTCACCCAAGAATTTCTCCCTTAGAGTCTCCAATTTCTTGGATTACGTATGAATTAGAGAGACTACACAGTATTTCTATGACAGGTCAACTTCAGCCTAAGATTGTCCATTGTTTAAAAGAACTCTCCTTTCTTTGGATCAGAAGACAATAAGGGGAGAAAGAAAATTAGAGAGGAAAATAAGGAAGGAAGTTACTTTCTGAAAGGAAATTTTGGGGAAAAAATAATGTATTTTTCCCGCTTATTTTACTGCATCTCGTGAAACACTCTCCTAACAAACCAAATTGTGATAGAGGACGAGAAAACGTTTCCGGCCTCTCTGACCGTACACGGTGAATGTCCACCAACCGCCCTTCCTGGCTTAGCTTAATTAGCGTAATTCTGAAGGAGTTGATAGTCGGACGACCTAGAAACCGTGTAACAATGGGAAAGAGTTTGGTGAACCGACTGGCTGCTCTTCCGGTGAAAGTCTAGGGCTCATTTTTCGTCATCTTGGAAAACCCCCCGCGAAGGAATTTCCACTTCCCTCCGTCTTCATTTTATGCCCCTTTTCCTCATATAGGGCGTGGCATTTTTATCAAGAGGAATATCTCCATAGAAACTAGTCTTTTAAGATTTTTGTACGTAGGAGATCCGAACACAATAATTTCATGCAAGTATTGTTTAAGAGAATTTTTCTTTTTATTCATTTTAAGTTTGTTCTATGAAATATATTGGTTAGTATTATCTTTTTGTTTTTTGGGAAAGGAAGGAAGGAATTTGTTGATTAACATCATTAAATACAATAACTTATGAGTTCTTTAACCAAGAAATGCATTCGAAAATTATTACATCTGTAGAAGTAAGGTTTGAAACATAAGAACTTCTTGTACAAAATAGATTCATTATTTAAAATTATTAACATACCAATAATACTAAATAAATATCAATCTTCATTAAATACCAATAATTCTAAATAAATATTGATTTTAAATGATAAACTGGGTTTACAGAAGAATTGCATAATGGCAGGCAGTGAACACCATAGAAGAGTCAGGTTAAATTTGCTGCTCTGAGGCACCCAGTTCCTGCTACCACAAGCAGACCAGATCATGTAGGCCTGAAAAAGTTTTACTTTTCCAGAATCAACTATTCTACTATATCTACATAGGTTAATCAAGAAAAGAAAGAGACATGCGCATGTTAGTACATAATGAACAAGTGATTTGTCTCTTTAATCGAAGATTTTCGGAGTTTAAATCCTAAAAAATGAAATAGCATTTCCTATATGAATTATTAAATACTGGAACCCAATAACAATAATAAAAACAAAAACGAACCCCTTATCCCATCCTTTATTTATCTATTTGAAGCTTTGGAAACTGTAAAGCAGCATTGCTACTCAAAATCTCACCTAAACACCCAAAACCACCAGTCCAAGTCAACACCAGTTCTTCTCAACTACGTCTATAAATCTTCTCTTCCTCTTTCTTTCAATGGCCTTGCACCTCTTCTCCAGCTTTCTGCAAACCCTGTTCTGTAGCTAATAGCTATATCTTTACATGGAGATGATAAATATACATGCGCGGTACCTGAAATTCTTGTAGATCACATCTCCATTGCTCTTCTACTTGCTTCAAAAGGCTAAAGAAAAAGATAACAAGAAAACAAAGGGGAATCCAAAAGAGTATGAGGAAACCTTGCTGTGATAAACAAAGCAACAACAAAGGAGCTTGGTCTAAACAAGAAGACCAGAAACTCATTGATTATATTAAAACTCATGGTGAAGGTTGCTGGCGTTCTCTCCCTATTGCTGCTGGTAAATTATATCCATACTACTTCCAATATGAACTTTTCTTATGGTATAGAAATTTTTTAAAGAAAAAAAAACACAACTGATGGAAAATTCATTTAGGATTGCACCGCTGTGGCAAAAGTTGTAGGCTAAGATGGATAAACTATCTTAGGCCAGACATTAAACGTGGAAATTTCGGTCAAGATGAAGAAGACCTCATCATTAAACTCCATGCTCTCCTCGGCAACAGGTATACTATATATATTGTCTATCTGTTTTTGAGGTTCGGGTGGTTCCAATCCAAAAAACCCTAAAAGTTAAGGCTTGTTTGTTTCATAGTACTGGATTCGCCTATAAGACCATGAGATTATGAGGATTTCTTTTTTGTGTTATATAGAGCTTGAACCCTGGTCCCATGCCACGTAGTTAAGAGCTCATTGGCTATAAGATTATGGGTATGGACATATACGGTTAAATCTTAACAAAACAAATTCCATTTAGATGTGGCTTTTTTTTTTCTTTTTGGGAAAACGATTTATTTAAGATGAATTTTTACATGGTCAGATGGATATGTGGTAAAAGAATGTTTGTGGGCTGTTAGGTGGTCGTTGATAGCCGGAAGACTACCAGGAAGAACAGATAACGAAGTGAAGAATTACTGGAACTCACACTTGAAGAAAAAGCTAATAAACAATGGTATTGACCCTAACAATCATCGGCTTAATCAAATTCTTCCACGTCCAAGTCACCACCAAAAAGATCTTGCTGAAGTTAGTACATGTCATGAAACTAAGAAACCCACAAAGTGTGAAGATGGGGTTTCTGATGGAGCAAGTTGTCTAGAGGATCAAACTTCTTCTGGTTCTTTTGGTCTTAATCTTGATCTCACCATTGCCCTTCCTTCTCCTGCACTTGCTAGTACTTGTCAAACCAAGCTGGAAAACTGTGATATGGCTATGAACGACGAAGAGGAAAGCAATACATCTCGTACCCTACTTCTCTTCATATGAAGAAATGCCATTCCTAATGATTTTGCTGGAGATAGATTAAGAAGTAGCTAATGAGCTAGTGGTTCCATTTGCTGATAATTAATAGCAATTGTAACCTACTTTTGATGCATTTGAAGAGAATAGAGTAGCTAATTAGCTGATATTGTACAGCCTAGGCAAAATGAGAACAAAGAAAGGAAAGAAAAAAGCTTAATCATGACATATATAAATAGATTTAAAGCTAATCATATCATATCGCAGGAGAAATTTCAGCATGTTCATTCCACTGGAAAAACCGATGGTCATGTCTCGTTCCTATAGTAATTAATTATGAAAATTTTCACGAATTTTTCTTCTTTCCATCAAAGCTCATCCTGATCTCCGTCTGGTGCTATCGTCTGTATCATTAACGGATTTTTCTTTGTAGATTTTTTTGAGTGATATAATGAGATAAAAGAAATTTATATTGTATGAAGTTACTTATGAAATCTGCTATTTCTTACGACATGGAGACTTTTAATCATCTTCAGGTTTAGGTTGCAACCCACAACATGAACATTGGTTTTGCTCCGGTGATAAAGATGCTAGTAGGTATGATGGGATTATTAACCGTTGCAAGAAGTTGATGGTTAGTTGAAAGTAAGATTGTTAGTTGTTGAGCTCTATACGTTATCATGGAATGGAGAATTCAAACTCAAGTAAGAATTTTGATACAAGGATCCATTTATTTCTGTCAGTTGCTGCCGACCACCTCCAACATCGGTTGTTAAATTTTGTTAAATCTCATAAAAAAATGCAACAATTCAAAGTAAATAAAAAATAGTGAAAAAGACAAGTAAATAATAAATTATAAAATAAAATATTAATAAAAATTTAAAAACTTTAAACAAATATTATAATTTTTATTTGTAAAAGTTTATAATTCATTTTTCTAAAATTTTAGTACAGTATAGTTCTAGTAAATATGTGTATTTACTATTATATACCATATGAAATATATAGTAAAATAAATATATTTACCTTTATATACCATATGAAATATATGATATATAAATGTATTACCATTATATATCATATGATATATATAGTAAATAAATATGTTTATCATTATATATTATATGGTATAGATAATTTATCTACCATATACAACATAGCTTTTTATTCTAAATACAATTTATCTATCATATATATTATATAATATATCAGTAAATAAATTTATCTACTGCATATATTATATGATATATTAATAAATAAATTTATTTATCATGTATACTAGATGATATTTATCAATAAATAAATCTATCATAAATATTATATGATATATACTAGTAAATAAATTTATCTATCATATATATTATATCCTATATATTATACAATAAATCAATGAAAGATAAATAGATTGTAAATAATACATAATATTTTAGATTAAAAATAGTGAAAAAAGTTAAGATTTTAAAAATAATAATGAAAAAATCAAAGGTATAAGAAAAAAAAAAGAAGATAAAGAAAAAGAAGAGGAAATCAACTTTTCTCTTTTTATAAAAAAGAGATATAAAGGAAAAAAGAAGAAGAGAAGAAGAAGAGGAAGAGGAGGAGGAAGAAGAATACTCATGGTAGTTAGGGTTAGAGAAAGAAATTAGAATTTGATAAAAAAAAAAAAACTATAAATGATAAAGAAGGGTAAAATTGTAATTCAAAATATAAAAATAAAAAATTAATTGAAAAGTCAAACTAATATTACTTAAAAAAGATACCTTAAAATTTGATATTTTTTAATTAATCTCATTTTTAATTATTTTATGAGCTTATTCAAGTTGTGCAACCTACGAAGAACCTTATAATCAAAAGACTATTCCCATCCATAAAGAGTTTTAGACTGTTATGGGCAAGAAGTTTCAAAAAAATCAACTAAATCATAAATTGAATCAAGTAGCTCATGGATTGGTTTTCTTTGTAGCTTCAACAATCGTGAATTCTCCTATGCATAGAGGTTGCATGTAGTCATGTCTTCTCCTTAATCAATAAGAAGAAGAATTCTCTTTTTTATGCAAATGAGATATTACAGGCCTTCCTTAGGTTCTTGTCTTGCTTTCTTTACTTTCCTCATACACCTTGGTTGGCTTTCGCTCTTTGCAAGGGCTAAGGTAAGGCATTTGAGTGATAATGATTCTAGTTCATTTCTTCAATAAGCAACTCTCAACTTTTTGCTTTCATCTATTATTGTTGAAAAATAAGTGATTTGAGCTATATTAAGGAAATAATTAAGGAAAAGAGGCATGTATATGAAAATTTATTGTATTACTTTTTATTATATATTAAAATATTGAATGCCATAAAGTACTTATATAATCCAAATATTTTTAATTGTTCATTTTTAATAGCATAAATAACAAGTATTATTTAATAATAGATAATATGTTAAAATATATTCATATTTTAACATTATCTTGAAGAATTTCTTTTGCATATGAGTTTATTTCTAAAAATTCAATTTATGCTTATGGAAGTACTTTAATGAAAATATTTACCTAATTGATATAACAAAGAACTCTTTTAGTTGCCTTCATATGCATTTGAGTTGGCTTTTATATGAATATAGATAACAGAATTTGTAGCATACATCAAAGTTGGTAGATTGAAAATTAAGTATGATAAACTTTCAATCATGCTTCCATGCCTTAAACATTTGCTTCTTCTAGGATTACAACTTTTCGTATTGAATTTTTTCAAAAGCAAAGGAATATTTATCTAACATATGAATAAATCATATCATCTGCTTTAATATAACATACTTCCATGCCAAGAAAATAATCCATCAACATAATGTCAATAATATCAAACTAGCTCATCATGTGTTCCTTAAATTCCATCTTCATTAATGGTTTACTTCCGATCATAATAAGATCATCCACAAGGAGAGAAAGAATTAAAGTATTAAGGCTTTCTTCTTTTATGTACAAAGTAGCTTTTATAGTTCTTTTGAACCTTTATTGAATGAAGTACTTGTTAAATTGATTATACTAAACTCTTCAAGCCTACTTAAGTTTATATAGAGTTCTTTTTAGTCTCAAGATTTTATTTCTTTTTCCTTAACTACAAATTCATGGTCATTGTTTAATATATATCTTTTCTTCTAAAATCCCATTAAGAAAAGCATATTTCACATCAAATTGATAAATATTTCATTTTCTTGTATAGTAAAAGATAGAATTATTTTAATTATATCTTATCTAGATATTGGTGCAATAGTCTCATTATAGTCAATAATTGTTATGAATACCTTTAGATAATAAGCTACTCTTATGTTTTTGGATTAAGTTTTGTCTTGTATATTAACTTTGCACCAATAACTTTATCCATTAAATATCATGTTTAATTTTTTAATATCATGCAAATTTCATTTTTCATAGCAGCTTTTCATTCTTTATAATGAGATGCTTGCTTATTATAGTTTGGTTCATATATTTCTAAAACAAAATTCATACTACTTTGGATTAAGATTAAAAATCTTTTAAATAACATAATATAGATTTGTAAATTTTCAATAGTTATAAGTTGTGAATTTAAAAAATAATCATACTAGTACTCTTCTTTAAGATGTTGATTTGACTAATAAATAAGAGTTGGAGTTTACTTTAAAACTAGTTTTAGCTAAAATATTTGACTTATTATATATCTTTAATCAATATTATTTTGCTTCTGATCATAATAAGCTTTTAAATCAATTACTACATTATTACCAACTTAAAATTTGTTGGTATATGGAGTGTATACTTAGCATTCCTTGGATTATGAACTGTGGTTGATGAAGAGTCCTTTTTAAGTTTTAAGAGGTATTTATCCTTCAATTACCTTTTGGAGGACTGACTTGGAAGATGGTGTTAGTGTATGCTTTAGAGCATCATGTGTATTTGTACCATACATTTTTCATTAATAAAGGCATTATTCATTATATAGTACAATGTTTTGGATGAACTTGTTTTACTTGGAGTATTAAACTATATATTGAAGTCCATGATA
>CANYBF012698978.1:0-35891 GCA_948192965.1 Dalechampia spathulata | reverse complement strand
CTCTGAAGAAATTCGGGCTGCTTTCCAACACAGGAAGGCTCGGGTTTATATTTTTCCTGGCTTGTTTAGTTGCTCAATTGAGTTGATTAGATAAGCCGGGTGGCGACTCCACATCACTTACTCGACGTGATCTGTCTAGTTTCTGTAGTAACTCAGGGGTCTACGCTTTCGAGGGCAAGCACCACGTCATCTCACGCCGAACAGCGTGCAGCATTCCCGCGTCCGGGATGTGCTGCTCTCACAAGGGGGATGCCAGCCTATGTAAAATTCCTAAAAGAGATTATCAGTAAAAAAAAGGGAGATTACAGAGGAAGAGACAGTAGCCCTTATAGAAGAGTGCAGTGCATTTATCTTAAACAAAGCACTTCCTCCAAAGTTGAAAGATCTGGGAAGTTTTTCTATTCCGTGTCAAATAGGGGAGGTTGCTATCGAGAAGGCGTTATGTGATTTAGGGGCAAGTGTTAGTGTGATGCCCTATACAATCTTGAGGAGATTAAATATGGGTGATATGGTTTCGACGAGGATGACTTTACAGCTGGCGGACCGGTCAGTAAAATACCCTTTGGGGATTTTGGAGAATGTTCCGGTAATGGTTGGGACATTTGCAATCCCAGTTGATTTTATGATTCTCGACATGGAGGAGGATGCAAAGATCCCAATCATTTTAGGTAGGCCATTTTTGGCAATAGCTGGGGCAGTCATAGATGTCAAGAATTGAGCTCTTTCATTGATAGTAGGTGAAGAGGAGGTTTCTTTCAAACTATCAGACCTAATGCAGAAACCAGCAAAAGAGGAAGGAATGTGCCTCCGTATTGATGTGGTGGATCAATTGGTAAATGGAGCTATGATGGAAAATTTAGGCTACCATGATGATCTTTTGGAGGTCTGTTTGCTTAGAGAGGTCAAGGATAAAAATTTGTCAAAAGAAGTGGTGGCGTGTTTGGACATGCTGGACTCGACACCAAAATTCAATCCGAGGAAACTAATGAAGATAGAAGCATTACAGAGCTGTGACGAGAAAGAGATAGGCACTCCAGAAGTGGAACTAAAGGAGCTTCCAAATAATTTGAGGTATGCATTTCTTTGACCTAAATCTACTTTTCCTGTAATTATTGATGCTGGGTTAGACTCTGAAAAGGAATCTAGGTTGTTGAGTGTACTTAGACAATTTAGAAAATCCATAGGTTATTCTGTGCATGATTTGAAAGGCATACATCCATCACTGTGCATGCATCGTATTATTCTTGAAGATGAGTGTAAACTTACCCTTGAATGCCAAAGACGTTTAAATCCTAATATGAAAGAAGTAGTTAGGAAAGAGATTGCAAAGTTACTTGATGCTGGTGTCATTTATTCGATTTCAAATAGTGAGTGGGTTAGTCCTGTTCACGTAGATCCTAAGAAGGGAGGGGTGACCATTGTCAAAAATGACAACGATGAGTTGATCCCAACTAGGACTGTCACGGCTTGGCGGATGTGCATAGATTATAGGAAGTTAGACAAAGCTACTAGGAAATATCACTTTCCGTTGCCCTTTATTGATCAAATGTTAGAGAGGTTAGCTAAACATCCTTACATGTGTAGCTTAGACAGATACTCAGGATTTTTCCAAATCCCAATTCACCCCAATGACCAGGAAAAGACCACATTTACATGTCCTTATGGAATGTTTGCCTATCAGTGCATGCCATTTTGTTTGTACAATGCACCAGCAACATTTTAAAGTTGCATGATGTCCATTTTTTCTGATTATATTAAACATATTATGGAAGTGTTAATGGATGATTTCACTATGTATGGTGCCACTTTCGATGAATGTCTGAATAACCTGTAAAAAGTGCTTAAACGTTGTGAAGAATCTAATCTTGTTTTAAATTGGGAGAAGTGTCATTTTATGGTCCAGGAAGGAATTATCTTGGGACACCGAGTTTTGACTCAGGGAATAGAGGTTGATAAGGCTAAAATATCTGTAATTGAGAGGCTACCGTCGCCTGCTTCTGTTAAGGATATTAGAAGTTTTTTAGGGCATGCGGGTTTTTACAGGCGGTTCATTAGAGATTTTTCAAAAATAGCAAAGCCTCTCACCCACCTCTTGTCCCAAGATGTTTCGTTTGTTTTTACTGATGATTGTTTGAGTGCATTTAATAGATTAAAAATAGCTTTAATTTCTGCTCCGATTGTTCAACCCCCGGATTGGAATCTTCCGTTTGAAGTGATGTGTGATGCTAGTGATTATGCTCTGGGAGCCGTTCTAAGTCAGAAATGGGAGAAGGAGTTTTTGGTTATATACTATGCCAGTAGAACTCTGGATGATGCACAGGTGAACTACACTACTACAGAGAAGGAATTCCTAGCAGTTATGTTTGCCTTGGATAAATTCAAATCATATTTAATGGGTTTAAAAGCAGTAGTTTATACAAACCACTCAGCAGTCAGATACATCATCAACAAAATGGATGCTAAGTCGAGGTTAATCCGATGGGTACTCCTCTTACAGGAGTTCAATGTTGAGATCAGAGATAGAAGAAGGACAGAAAACAAAGTGGCAGACCATCTTTCCCGAATCAGAACAGGGGAGGATAGTTCTGATGATATAGTGCCACCAATTAGAGAAGATTTCTCGGATGAAAGCTTGTGTGTTATGGATGATTCAGTGTCGTGGTTCGCAAATATTGTGAATTATCTGGTTTGCAATGTTCTTCCACCAGATTACGGTTGGCAATAGAGGAAATGGTTCTTACATATGGTAAAAAGTTATTATTGAGATGAGCCATTTTTATTCAAGGAATGTGCAGATGGATTGATCCGTCGGTGTGTCCCAGATGAAGAGTTCAATAGCATTTTGGTGGCTTGCCATTCTTCTCTATATGGCGGGCACATGGGAGGACAGAAAACAGCAGCCAAGGTGTTCCAGAGTGGTTTCTATTGGCCTACTCTTTTTAGAGACGTTCACTACTTCACGAAATCATGTGACAAGTGTCAGCGAAGTGGGGGTTTGGGATGAAGAAATGAAATGCCTTTAAAAGGAATCCTAGAAGTTGAGTTGTTTGATGTATGGGGCATAGACTTCATGGGTCCATTTTTGTCTTCGAGAAACAACTGATATATTCTGGTGTGTATGGATTACGTCTCTAAGTGGGTTGAAGCGGTGGCGAGTCCAACCAATGATGCAACAGTGGTTGTTAGATTCTTGAAGAAGTCCATTTTCAGTCGATTTGGTACTCCTCGGGCACTAAATAGTGATAGGGGAACTCATTTCTGTAATAAACCGTTGGAGAAACTGCTGACAAAGTACGGTGTTATGCATAAAGTAGCCACTCCATACTATCCTCAGACGAGTGGTCAGGTAGAAATCTCCAATCGAGAGTTGAAACATATTTTGGAGAAAACAGTAACTAGCTCTCAGAAGGATTGGAGTATGAAGTTGGACGATGCTCTATGGGCATATCGAACAGCTTATAAAACTCCCATTGGCACAACTCCATTTCGACTGTTGTACTGAAAGGCATGCCATTTGCCATTCAAGTTGGAGCATCAGGCTTATTGGGCTATCATAGAACTAAATATGAATATTGTTCAAGCCGGAAATAAAAGAAAGTTGCAATTGAATGAACTGGATGAACTCTCCCTCACTGCTTATGAGAATGCCAAGCTTTACAAGGAGAAAACTAAAGCCTGGCATGATCGGCATATCATGATGAAAAATTTTACAGAGGGGTAGAGTATTCTGTTATTCAATTCAAGGTTGAAGTTGTTTCCAAGGAAGTTGAGAAGCCGCTGGTCCAGACCATTTACAGTGATAAAAGTTCTACCTTTCGGTGTATTTGAACTTTGGAATAGTGAAGGTGGCCATTTCAAAGTTAACGGACATCGACTTAAGGTATATATTGAGGGGGTTGAACATCGGACAACAACATTATGTTTCTTCTCCGCAACCAAATAACAGGCTAAGTTTGGGGTCGTTTATGACCATAACTGTTTTGCATGTTCTGTGCCTTGCAATTTTCTTTTATTTATGTCATTTCTGTGTGCTTATTGTTAGGTTAGTTTCTTGTATCATTTTCATGGTTACTTGTATGTGTCCCATTGTTTGATTAAGTTTTAGTAATTTTCAATCCTTTATTTATGTAGCATGCGTACTTGATTTAGTTTGTCTTAGAATTGTTAGTGATATTATTTTTTCACCTAGGATTGATATATAGCTATTCATGCCATTGCACATAAGTAACTTTAATTCATTGTATACTTTTCATTTTTTTATTATTTAGTAATATTTAGAATTAGATTCATTTACATTTTTAATACATTTTGTATTTAGAATACTACATCAATTTTAGATAAATTTCATCTTATAAGTATTATAATTATCATATGTCATATTTTACACTTTAATTGCATTTAAGTTACCATTCAAGCACGTCATTTAATGCATTTAGTTTAGTGCATAATTCATATCATTTATTACTACTTTTATTTCAATGCTTAGATTTAGGTAAATGAGTACATGTGTAATTCATTTGTCATTTGTCATAGTTTTTGTTTCATTCATACCATTTACATAATACTTCATTTTTATTTCATGTTTTGTAGTTTGTAATGCTTAAATTTTAGCTTTTATTCAGTTATTTTAGCCTAAATTATCATTTAAGTTTGAGTTTTACTTTCCAGCATTCCATTTAGGTACTTAGGTGTTTTAATCTACTTACTTTGTATCCTTTTCTTCCCTCCACGACTCCTGTATTACTACACATGAGTCGTGTGCCTCTTAGAGTTCATTCCATTTGATTTCTCACACTTCACCGAACCCTCCATGACTTGTATAGGTAGTTCCATGAGTCGTGTGCCCTCCAGCTACCCTTAAAACCCTTCTTTCTTCAAACCCCGATCATTCCATGACTCGTGTATATATCCACATGAGTCACGTAGACCTCGTCGAGTTCAAAAGCCATCTCTCTCATCCACCTATCCATCCTCAACTCGTGTACCAAGTTACACGAGTCGTGTAGTCCTCGAAACCCAACCTTAACCTGAAACTGAATCTTCCACGAGTCGAGTTACTCTCCCCATGACTCATGTAGCATTCGGTAAACCTTACAACCCACACCACCCGCACCCTCCACAAGTTGTGTATCCTCATACTTGACTCATGTACTAGCCTTCCCTCTCCCTTAAAAACCTAATTTCACCAATCCAACTCTAACTCTCACTCTTCTTCCATCTAAAACCTAAAACCTTTTCTCCCTTAACCTAAAACTCATCCCCACTTTTCAACCTAATTCCTTCTTTCCCTCTTCAAACCCTAATCGATTCCCCCTTTCTTAATTCTTCTTTCCTTTCTTCTCCAAAGAAAACACCTTCCCTTATAACCGATCCCTTCTCTCAATTCTTTCCGCTCCTACATTCCCTCTCTAGTCTCTGTTATTTATTCTTTTTGTTTTATTCGTGTAATCATGTTTAATTTGTAAATGTTGTTTCTCTTATGGGTTTCAATTGAGCATTATTTTATCAAGATGGATTTTTGATTCTTCAATTTGGTAGTTGTTTTCTTCTTATGGGTTTAGCTTATGTTGATTCAATCTCTACATACTATCATGAGCAAGTGCAAGGTAGAGGAATCCTCTTCCTCCACACCTTCCCTACCATTTGAAATTACATATCCAATTCAAGAAGAACGGTATGCTAATCTCTACTCATGTGAGCTTATTGCCACCAAATTCATTGATGATGTTGCTTTAGAACACCTAGAATGTAAGACACGCGTTTACAATTTCATTAGTCAATTGGGTTGGTTAGAGTTCATTACACTTAAGGAAGACTCTCTTACTGAGCTTACATTAGAGTTTTTAAGTTCAATCCAAGGACAATTGAATCCCCTTCTAGATAACTATGGCATTGTCAAATTTAGTTTGGGAGGGAAGACCTTTAAATCCACCTTAGATGAACTTAGGGACATTTTCAGAATGCCTAATGATGGAATTAATGACTTTTCAAATGATTTTCATGGTGTATCACTTTTTGCATCTCTTGCTACTTAGGGATACCCTATGTATGACTGTAGCAGCTCCAGGGTAAGCCAAATTAGGTCCCCCATTATTAGATATATGCTTACCTTATTCTCTAATGTGGTGTTACCTAGGAAAGAAGGTTCAAAATTAACTGTTGTTGAACTCTTTCTTGTCCATTGTATGTCTAATGGAATTAAATTTGATGCAACATTGTGGATGGTCAAAGATTTCATCCGTTTGGGAGAGAGTCCAAAAAATACGCCTATATGTTGTGGAGGTTTAGTTTCTATTCTTGCCAGGCACTTTGGAGTCCTTAGGACTAAGAAAATTAAGTATACTGTTACACCTGGTCGTAGTTTGATTGATCTCATTTCCTTGACCAATAAGCGTTTGATTAAGTGGCAAAAGGAAAACGGGAAATATTTCTTTGCTCAGGGGAATTTGATACAGTATGATATAGGTAGTGACCGTGTATCTACTTCTTCATCTCTTCTTATTATTCCTTCTTCTGCCCCTATTCGCCAAGAAACCCACTCTGAACATGAGCCTACTGAACCCACCCTTCATGACATTAAGTCTCAGCTGAATAACCTCACCATGACGGTTATCACTCATGTTATATCTTTATCACATGTATGTTACATCTTAAAGCCATACTTTTAAGTTCAATTGAGCATTAATGAAATGGAAAATTCTTGATGAAGAAGTTTAATTGCTTGTGATTCAATCAATGGATCAACTGTAACAAATTCGAGAAAGTCACTCTTAACTCTAGACCTACTCCTCTGCTTATTGATTAGTAGATAGGGAACAACATGTACCCCATATGGTTCTTTAGGTCGAAAACGTCAATGAGTATGAGTATCATGTTCACTTCTACTCCTATGTTTCTGATGCCCATTAGATAGGGACATTTGTGTACACCATGATTATTTCTAGTCGAAAAGCTCAAAAATACGAGTAAGGAACTCAGGTGCTTCTATTGTAAGTTGATTAACCGGGAGCTAGCACTGATAAAGTTGGCTTTCGAGCTAAAGACTAGTGACGTAGTAATCCAGTCTAAAAAAATAGTAAATAAATAAACTTAGTAAATAAAGAGGCTTAAAAATAACTGATCCATTTGTTTATTCTGTAAGCACATTACTTTTTCTATGAGTTACTTTTTCATTCTTACTCAGTACTTAAAAGTATGTTAATCTTTACATGAACACATATATGTAGAACTAAGATACTACATTTATCATAATAAGGTGATAGATTGATTAAGGTTCAAATTTCTTATTAAACTAGTGGAGATTCATAACATTACATTAATTATATTCAATTCATTCCTATTTGAATTTTTACAACTCATGATTCATTTGGCCTATGGCTTTTTGCTCTTCTTTGCTTGAGGATAAGCAAAAGCTTAAGTTTGGGGTGGTTTGATAATTTGCATTATCAATGCTTTTCTTCATGCTTAAGTAATCATTTTTATCATGTTTTCATGCATTTCTAGTAAGCTTAGGACGTATTTTATGATGTTCTACATATATCTTTATCTTGTTTACATTTCACTCATGAATTTTCATATTAGAAGTTTTGCCATTCATTTTTATCCTGTTTTTACTCAATTTTTCATAGCTACTTTACATAATTAGGAAACCACCTTAAGATGATAGATTAATGTGCATCTATTTAGTTGATTTAGGTCCTCATTTATCATTTAGTCAATAGTCTAAGAATTAGTTGGGTATTTTTCCTTAGGTTCAATTAGATAAGAATTTTTAGTTTACCTCACGAGTCTTACACGACTCGTGTAAGGACCTACATGAGTCGTGTAGGTCTCAGCGTCTTTCATCCCTCATATTTCTTCCATCCTTAAGTCATACATGACTCGTGGAGAGTCATACATGACTCGTGGAGAGTCATACATGACTCGTGGAGAGTCATACACGAGTCGTGTATCACTCACCTGTCTAGCTCTCTTTATTGCATTTTCTTTAATTTATTGCACCTCATTCTCCTACGAAGCTTACATGAGTTGTGTAAGCACATACACGAGTCGTGTGTGGCTCGTCTCATTTCCACAGTTGCATTCTCATCTATTTCAAAGCTTACACGAGTCATGTAAGCTCATACACGACTCGTGTATGCCGTTTTGACCCTATTTTACATCTTTTATTTTGAGCCATTGGATAGAGGATGGGAGGTAGGGATCATTTTGGATGGTTTTTTGGGAAGATTAAACGTGGGGGTTGAGGGTGGAAAAGGCAGTCAGTGATATTGAGAAAGAAAATTAGGGTTTAGGGAGGAGAGGAGAGAAAACTAAGAAGAGAAACGATTTAGCTTTCTAACTGGTTTTAATTGATCTTAATTTGTAGCAGGCGAGCTATCAAGGAATTGAAGAAGCTTACTAAGAATCCGGATTAGGCAAGTTGGAAGGTCTGAAGCTGGGAGCAGCTGAAGAATCTATTTCTATAATTCTCACATTAGTGCTATCTTCTTTCTTTTCTGTTATTACTTTCTGAATTGAACAATGGTTGTGATGTTTTCAATATTGTCTTTTCTTTTATTTCAGTACTTTCACTTTATGACCTAATCGAGAATTAGGGGTCAGATGATATGATACTATTTCTTTATTTTATTTGATGAATCTGTTTATCTTCATGTTTCCATATGGCTGATATGTTCTTAATATATATTCTATTAATGAGGTGATGGCCAGACTTTTTAATCAAATATTACTTAGTTGTTTTAATTACTTTGAAAGAAGAACTAAAATGACTGAACATATATGGGAACACCTAATCATTAATTACCTAGACGTAGGAGTTGTTGTATTGGGAAGCTAAATACGGTTTTGAATTCATCATTGAAATAGACTTTATGGTCACGAAAGTAGTATGTGGGTCTATCTTCAATAGGTAATGAGTTTCTGGGAAGAAAGTTATTACATTTAAGATTGCTTTAAGATTTAAACTGATATAATTAACAAAGTATCTTGATTAGTTTCATACATTCAACCCTGAAAATAATTGTACTATATGTAAAATATTATTTTACTATTAATATTATGTTAGTTTAATATATTTAAAAATGATTAATGTTGTTATTACCTAAATAATTAATGAAATCAATGTCTAGTACTTGATTACCATCAATCCCAGTGAACGACACCCTTATACTGCAGTTACAGCCCGTATTCTTGCGGAGGCGTAATTACTTTATTAAGGATTATAAATTTAAAGCTTGTTGAATTATATGCATGGGAAGTCTATACTATTTATACGCCAACAAATACTTTCAGCAATATTTTGAAAATAATAATACAAAATTATAGATTATTTTGAACATTTATAATTAATATTCAAAATATTTATAATTAATATTCAATTTTGAATATTTCAAAATAAAGTATAAAGTAAATTACCTTAAAAATAAGATATTATTTTATATTTTTTAAAAATTAATTATATTAGGTAAATTACTAATTTGTGTTGTAAGTCTTTAACCTATAAATATCCATAAATACTATGATATGGTATTTGAATGTAAAAATAGAAATGTTTATATGTATGTATGTATGTATGTATGTATATATATATATATATATATATATATATATATATATATATATATATTTGAAAAATATTTAAATAAATATATAATATTTTTTTAATTATTTTTTAAAATATAATTTATAATTAAATTAAAAGTATTGATACAAATTTGAAAGTTTATGATCTTTTAAAATTGAAATGAATCATGTTAAATAAAGCAATTTAAATTATAATTTGTAATTAAAATTTGATTATCATAAAACTACCTAGAGTATTTTTTATAAATTAAAGGAAGTTTTGACAAGATTTAAAATAATTAAGTAAAGTTAAATTGCTATGATTAGCATCAATTAAAAGTCAATCATTTCAATTTATTTTATGTTTAGTGCAAATTAAGGTAACTAAAATGGGCATGGAGTTAAACTTATAATTTTGATTTAAAATTTCTTAATTATAATTGTCATTTCATTTTATAAGATTATACATTTATGCATGATTTTCATAGTAAAAATGGTCTATTTTAGTTAGGTAAATTGACTAGAATAGTTGACTTGGTCTTGTTTTTGTATTACAGGTAAAAATAGTGAACTAGTGAAAAGATGGATAAAAGGGTGTTTTTACCTCATTTTTGATTAGATGACAAAAATACAAAGCTTATGACCGTGGCTTATAGGCACAAGAAGGCCAAAAGAGTCTAGCATCTTATGACTGGGCTATTTTAGTTTTGGAATTCGAAATTCAGATAGGGATTAGATTAAATTTTATGAACAAATGATAGAAATATTATCTTAGTTATTTTATATTTATTTTATTCCATTTTCTCATTTCTATAAGTAAGAGGATTTATTCCTATTATAAAGGGGAGGAATTAATTAGAGAATCTGCAATTCAATTTAATCATTCTTTCATTTATTATTTTCATTTATTATTTCCTTTATTTTTCTTCTTTATTTATTTTGTGTTGTGCCTATGATGCTTGGCTAGGCATTTCTTAATTTCTAATCGAAAGCAATACAAAGTAATTCATTGAAGTTATGTGAGATCTAAATGTTTTTAATTCTAATGGTAAATTGCTATTCGCCTTAATTCTATTTTTCATAGAACCATTTTTATCTTCGGATATATGAACAAAAGAGCTTGTCCTATGTGTTCGATTATAATATATTGTTATGCTAATTGTGTTGATCCAGAATTTTCTCTCGACTTGCTAGAGTAGCAATCAAAATATTATTCAGCTAAATTGAGGTTTAATTATTTTATGATTTTTGACGATCTAGTTTGAACATGGCGAAGCTGGTTCTTAAGTATTAACTTGAGTCAGGTTTTTTTGGTCCTTAATATGGTTTCTAGAAGACTAAGTGAGAGCTGGTTCTACAATGTCTATCCAGGAATTGAAACAATTGTAGAGAGATGGTTCTTGGTCATTTTACAAATAAGGAAAAATTGATATGTGCGAGGTTGTATTTTGACGTACCGTAATCGGCTTAGTGATTTTACCATTAGATAATTTATGAATTGTTGATCGTGATTTTTCAATGAATTACTTGTGGCTTTTCGGTTAGGAAATTTCTCAAATATAAATTTTTCCTTCAATAAAAATTTCAATTTTTACTTTATTTTATTTTTCTCCAACTTATAAAATATTTTTATTTTATTTTTATGCAAAGAATTGAAGGATCTTCCCATCCCTGTGGGATCAACCCTTCTTCCATTACTACAAATATTATGAATTTTTTACGTGGAAAGTAGGAATTAATTTGACGGTTTCAACACCTGATCAAATTTTGGCGTCGTTGTTGAGGATGGTTGAATTAATGTTCTTTTGATTCTTTATTTTATGACTCAATCTTCCACATGCAATTTAGGTTTTGATACTTAAATCGAGAAGATTGCGCAGAGATTGAGAAATGAGGCAAAACACAGAAGATTAGCCTCAGTATCAGAGAGTTCAAGCACTTACGGAGAAGCAGCAAGTGAAGATAACTTGGATAACGAAAGTATTCAAGAAGTCGGCATAACTGTTAACTAGCAAACTCTACGAAAGATGGTCGTAACACCAATTGACCAAACCTCGTTATGTATCACCTATGAAGATTTAACAATTCCTTTGGAACTAAAATCAGGACTTATATAACTGTTACCCACTTTTAGAGGCTTAGAAAATGAAGATCCCTACAAGCATTTAAAAGAATTTTATGTTGGGTATAATGGGATGAAACTGCAAGGAGTTAATTTAGAACAAATAAAGCTAACAACATTTCCTTTTTCTCTTGGAGATGCGGCAAAGGCTTGGTTATACTATTTACCATTAGGAACAATTACCAATTAGAATGATATGTGATTGATTGTCGCTTCAGTCAAATTAATTCCTTACAATCCACATGTTGGAATTATGATTTTGTAGCAGTGGAAGTAAAGGTTGAATCCCACAGAGACGGTTTCAACTTCCTTAATTCTTTGCATTTAAATAAACAAAGTGAATCGGAAAGTAATTTAAAACAAATGAAGAAACAAATAAATTAAATTGGAGAAAATCAATAATAAGTAATTCTCCTAACCAAAAGCATCAAGTATTCATTAGCTTAATATGATCATTGATTCATTAATAGTCTAAAGGCAATAATGGCACTAAGCTGGTTATAGTTTGCCGAGAAAGTCTCGCACGCCCCAATCTTCCCTTATTTGTAAGACGCCATGAAACGAGCTCTATGAAACGCCTCCAATCCCAGGATAGACAAGGTGGAAATAGATCCTCACAAGTCGACCCAAAATTGCATTAAGAGTTAGGAAGACCTAAATCTAGTTAACAGTTGCAACCCAGCATCCCTCGTGTTCAAACTAGATCCTCTAACCCACAAGAAGTACTATCGCATGCCGTAATAAGGATAACATCTTGCTTTACCACTTCAGTAAGTTGAGTGATTTTTCCGTATCAAACAACCTGCTTAGCTATATGCTAGAACTTAGAGACATACAACATGCCTTATTTACATGCACTAAGAACAGCAATGGTTTTATATGATTCAGAGTTAAAGATAATAGTGCTTTGCCAATGGAATTAGGATCATTTAGATCTCACATAATCATTAACGAATAGCTTGAATTGCTTCCAATTGGAAAAAAACAAATCATCTAGCCTTGCATCATTGGCAAATTAAATATAAAATAAATATAAAGAAAATAAAACTGGAATTAAATTAAAATAACAGTTCTAGGAAAAATAGAATAATAACCGACTAAAAACTAGGAACAAGAAATTTAGAACCCCTTCTACATAGGAATACTTTCCTATTTATAGAAGGAAAATAAAGTAATTAAACTAATAAAATAAATAATTACTAATCCTAATCTTCAGATAAAAGAGTTTGAATCCTTTCAAATCACTTTCCCATCCAACTATAGGAGTTTAAGTCCAAGCAAAACTCGTCATCGTCCAATCTCTAAAACTGGCCACGTATTATCATTTTGGTGTCTCTTATGTCCGCAAGCCTTATCAACATTTAGCTTGTAGGAGTTTGAGTTCATCTCAACTTCTTCTTTCTTCAGCTCTCCAAAATGCAGCTTTATCAGGTTGTTTCATCCAGTCTTATGCCTGCAAGCTGTGTCCCGAAACTCTAAAGTCTAAATAAGCATTAAAATCTCCTATTTAAGTACGTTTTCCTAAAACTCACCATTTTGACCTGTAAAATACAATACTAAACTATGCTATAATGGGTTGTTTGTGGGCATAAAACATGACATTTTGAAGCTCAATCAAATACCCCTACACTTATCCAATGCTTGCCCTCAAGCATTCTTATGCCTATAAGATTATCTCACTTATGCCCACAACAGAACCACCCCTCAAACAAAACAAATAACAAAATGAAATTAACATCATTCCCTAATTTGTCTAGCAAGACCATTTATCAAGAAAATTTAATCATCCAGCAACTTCAACACAAATCCAAAGAGTCAGCTATAAAAAATCATTACTTGGCCATTTTATTCAAACTAAGTTCATAATATAGTTAGTAAAAAGAACTTGTTTCATCTTGCTAAACATCCATTGCCTAACTTGCATTTTCATAAGTCAAGAATTATTCAATTCAAGATCAATAACGGCCCAATAAAGGGGGATACTCTCCCTTTGCCAACAACTCCATTCGCAAATCAACTTAAAGGAAAACTAGGCCCGATCCACCTAATTTCAATTAGCAAAGGTGTAAAATAAAATTCTTGTTTAAGTGTCATTGTGGGAACTAAAAAATGGCCTACAAGAGGGTAAAGTCTCCCTACATTGACTGCTCTATGCATAAGCCGCTTAAGGGGCTTTAAGTACTGTACCATACACAACCGACCAAATGTAGGTTTTTAACACTTTATTTCTCTTTTTCCTTCTGATTTTTTTCTTCTTTTTCTGATACAACTAAATTGTTAGGTAAAGAATTTCAATAAAACAAAAATAAGATTTCCAAATACCAACATAATTTTTATTCCAAGAAAAGCGCAGCAATAACTTTTGTAGGCAAATACTAAGAATTCAATCAATTTTGTTGAAAGTTTAAATAAACCATCAAAATAGAACATGTTAAGAAAACTAAGAAATAACATCAATTCCATTAGCATAAAGTTTTAAAAGAGGTTTGGTCAAAATACAAGCATATGTGAAAATTAAAACAGAATAAAATTAAGGCATAGAATAAGGATAAACGTGGCAGTAATTTGCAAACATTTTAATCAATACCTGCCAAAGGATCAAAACACCTGAAAAATCCCCCCCACACTTAATAGAAAATCAGCAACCAAAACATCCCCCCCATACTTAAGACACATTGTCCCAATGTGGGCATAGCAGCATAAAAATAGGCAGTTGCAATGGATAAATAAAAAATAGGAAAGTTTAGAACATTGCCTCTGGGGAATTTATGTTGCGTGTTGCACTTCTCACTGCTGCATCAAAAAGGAGTGGTGAAGCTCGCCAATCTCCGCATCAAGCTCATCCAAGCGTAGTAGAATCTATTGCATTGACTCCTCCAAACCTACTATCAATTTATCAATTTGCTTGTGAAGGGCACTAATTTCTTTTAGAACAGCAACATCGATGGGACCTGCTATTAAGGGTGGTGGTATGGGCACAAGAGAAGCTCTTGTGACCATCTTAGTCTTCTAAAAAACTCTTTCTCTTATGGCCATAATTGGCCCTGGTGTACAGAATTCAAAGCCAGGCACATTCTCTTTCTTTTGCAATAAACCCATCTCATCCAATGTAAAAATATCCAAAGGCACTAAATCGACTGCCTTATGTAGATTGTGGTGGGCAGGATCAAATACCTATAACTGGATAGCCAAATGGGTGATGAGATGTTCAAGTATCAGCCTCTTAGAGCTGGCGACAATGACTCTGAACTGGGCAATAACAAAACAGCCAAGGTTGACTGGCATCTTATGCACAATGCAGTCCAACAGAAATAGCTCCACTTGAATTATGATACCAGGTGAGTCATTCCAGTAAGATAAGCTTTATATAATTAGATAGTGCAAACAGGTCAATGAGCTATCAAAGAGGTAGCTGTCTTTGGCATAGACTGGATCGTATCTCCTAGTTGAGGCAGGTGCATAATGTTCCCAAAGTGCTTCAGCATCCAACTATTCTAGTAAATCACAGTATCCCTTGATATATTCATCTATAATTTCATCAATGAATCCTATCGTTAGATTAAATTCATCAATTGAGAAGGAAAACGATTTACCCATCAATCAAAATTGTATAACTTCAGGGCTGTCCAACCCGACGAGCTTTTCCTTATCCAACTTGTATATGCTATAGAACTCATAAACAAGCTCTAAAATTACTGGGCATGTAATCTAGAAATACCTCTCCTACACTGTCCCTTTGATGTGTTCAAATACAGGTAGCTGTAACTTCTGGCAGAAGGGTCAAGCGATTTACCTTGTATCACTCTCAAGTTCACAACTTTGACAAACACCTCTCTATCTTCCTTAGAAAATTTTAAATTTCCATTTAGCTTGGACAAAGGAGGGGGAAGAGTTTCTCTTAACCTTTTCACTCTGGCCCTTATAGGCAAAACATCCTCGGATGTTACAGTAGCAGCTCCCTTGACTTCACTTTTAGGTTCTTTACCTGACTCTGTTTCCTCTTACCCTGCCGACTACTTCTATGCTGGATTGTTGGATTCTTTATCCCTCTCATCTTCTTGATGTCCTTTCGATTATGTAGTCATGACATCAATAAGTTTTTCTCCTAAAGCATCAGTGCCATCATCAACCACCTTTGGTGGTAGCCAAGATTTCTGAAATTATCGTGCAGCCGGTGGGTTTCTTCCAGTATAAACCTTAAGGCCGGTGACTTTGATGTCCATGGTGGGTTTAGGCGGCGGCGTGAATGGGTTTGGTTTCTTCATGGGCAGTACATCATCCTCCACTTCAATTAGGTCTTTTCCACTTTTTCATTTCTTAGATTTTGATCCAAGACCAGATGAAGTAGCTCTTCGTGCACTATGGTGGAAAGAAATCTCAAGCTGAAAAATGGGGGAGGAAAAGAAAATGAAATTAGGTTAAAGATGGGAATAGTGTACATGGTAAAGTAAAAGAGCGAAAGAGTTTTAATGTATGTAAAATCCCTAATGCCCAAAAACTATTGAGTTTCCCAATTTGATTTTAAGTCAAATTCTTTTTTGTGTAAATGCAAAAATCTACAAAGATAAATTAACCAATCAGTAAAAATTTCCCTTAAGTGAAAGGTAAAAACACTTTTAACTTCAGTAACTAAAAAGAAAATCTGCGAGAACAAAAACATAAAAGAAACAATCAAAAGAAAAGAAAACAAAAGCTAGTGAGATGCCTTATGGGCATAACATAATAAAAGAAAAATGTAAAATAAATAAACAAATGAAAACTTGTGTGATGCCTTATGGGCATAACGCGCATCCTAAAAGTAGAAACAAAATAAATTAATAAAAACAGAAAATTAGTTCTGGTTTTTAAAATCCTAGCTCAACTTCCTGCTTATTCTACTTGTCTGTAGGTGATGTCAACGTGATCTCACATATTGAATGAGTGTCAACTCCCTCATAGAATGGCTTGAGGCGATGGCCATTAAACTTAAACTGCTTTTTCGAATCAAGGCTCTGAATTTCAACTGCAACATAGGGAACAATCTTTTGAACCATAAAAGGTCCTATCCATTTTATCCTCAATTTCCCTAGAAATAAATTCAATCTAGAATTATAGAGCAACACCTTCTGCCCTACATGAAATTCTTTATGCTAAATCTTTCTATCATGGAGCTTCTATGTGTTATCCTTGTAGCTCCCCGTATGGTCATAAACATTGGTCTGTATCTCCTCTAATTCCTGTAATTATAATTTCCTATGGACTCCTGTATCATCTAAAGACATCTTAGACTGTTTCACTACCCAGTATGTGTAATGTTCAAGCTCTACGGGCATATGACATGGTTTCCCATAAACAAGCCGAAAGGGTGACATTCCCAATGGGGTCTTATATGCCATCCGGTATGCCCACAAGGCATCATCCAGTCGCTTGCTCCAGTCTCTCTGATTAGGGTTGACTGTCTTTTTGAGAATGGATTTGATCTCTCTATTTATAACTTCAGCTTATCCATTCCCTTGAGGATGATATGATGTGGTTATACGATGATTAACATCATACTTTTGTAATAAGGCGGCTACTTTTTTATTGCAAAAGTGAGTCCGTCGATCATTAATGAATGCTTCAGGAACTTCAAACCTACTAAACACATTGGATTTAATAAAGCTTACCATGGTTTTGGCATCATTTGATTTTGTAGCCTTAGCTTTAACCCATTTTGAAACATAATCTACCTGCACCAAAATGTAAATGTTCCTAAATGCAGCATCTCATATCTTCTTCCCAAGCTTCCAAATTTTTGGCACTCTACACATTGTTTATAGAATTGATAGGCATCATAATGCAAGGTAGGCCAATATAGCCCACATTCCAGAATTTTCACGGCTATATTCTTATACCCATAATGGTCTCCACAAGCATTGCTGTGATAAAAGTGTAAAACAGACTAGATATTATTCTCAGGAATGCACCTGCAAATGACCTGGTCAGTACAATGTCTCCATAGGTATGGATCATTCTAAACATAATGCTTTGCCTAGTTCCTAATCCTTTCCTTCTCGTACCTTATAAGTTCATCGAGAAATCACCTGGAACATAAAAAATTGACAATATCAACATACCAAGGTGATTTCGTAATTATACTTAAAGCAATCTTATTAGGGAATTCATTAAAGAAATTATCAGGTTCAATGTTAGGCAATCTGCTCAAGTTGTCTGCAACCAAATTCTTGCATCCTTTCTTATCTTGTAGCTCCAAATCAAATTCTTGAAGTAGAAGGATCCATTGGATTAAACGTGGTTTGGCGTCAATCTTTTTTAGCAGATATTTTAAAGCTGCATGATCAGAAAAAATCAACACTTTAGTTCCCAATAAATATGATCAAAATTTCTCTAATGTAAACACTACAACATAAAGTTCTTTTTCTATCATGCAATAAGTAAGTTAGGCATCATCTAGCATCCTGGAGGCATAGCTAATCACATGAGGATCCCTCCCATTTTGTTGCCCAAGCACAGCACCAACAGCAAAATTTCTGGCGTCGTACATGATCTAGAATGGTAAATTTCAATTTAGTGGCTGCATAATGGGTGCTGAAATGAGTGCCTCCTTCAGTCGGTCAAAAGCTTTCTTGAATGGTTCATCAAAATTAAATTTGGCATCTTTTTGCAATAATCTACACAAGGGTTGCGTTACTTTGGAGAAATCTTTCATGAACCTCCTGTAAAAACCTGCATGTCCAAGAAAAAAATGAATCTCCCGTACAGTGGTGAGATAAGGCAAAGATATAATTATGTCAATTTTTGCTTGATTAACTTCAATGCCTCTTTTTGAAACCACATGGCCCAATATTAAATCTTGCTCAACCATAAAAAGGCAATTCTCATAATTGAGAACCATATTCTTCTCAATGCAACGCTGTAAAACTCTAGCTAAATTATTTAAACATTCATTAAATGAATTACCATAAACAGTAAAATCATCCATGAACACCTCAATAATGTTTTTCATAAAATTTTAAAAAATGCTTACCATGCAACGTTGGAAGGTTGTGGGCACATTACATAGCCCGAATGACATCCTATTGAATGCAAAGGTTCCAAATTGATATGTGAATGTCATCTTTTCCTAGTCTTCTGGCGCAATGAGTATTTGGTAAAAACTCATATAACCGTTAAGGCAACAATAGTGAGTCTGACCTACCAAACGCTCCAACATTTAGTCAATAAAAGGTAGGGAAAATGATCTTTACAAGTTACTGAATTTAATTTCCTGTAGTCAATACAAACCCTCCACCCATTTTTGACACAAGTAGGAACCATTTCTTTTTAGGCACAATATGCACTAGACTAACCCATTGGTTATCAAAAATTGGGTATATCAATCCTATATCTTGCAGCCTTAGGATCTCCTTTTTCACTACCTCCATCATAGCTGGGTTTAATCTACATTGGCCATCTCTAACTAACTTTTTATCAAGCTCTAGCAAAATCCTGTGCATGCATGTGGACAGCCTTATGCCTTTAATATCAGCTATGGTCCAACCAATTGCTTCCTTGAATTTTTTAAGAACTCTAACTAAGGAATCCTCCTCTTCTTCACTTAAGTTATTGGAGATGATCACGGGCAGAATCTCTCATTTCCCAAGGAAGGCATACTTCAAATAGCTTGGCAACAGCTTAAGCTCCAACTCGGGTGCCTGTAAGGTTGAATGAATCAATTTAGTGTAAGGATTATTCAAATCAAAATTTCATTCAATCTTAGGCTCTTCATTCAATTCGTCAATGGCCTGCATCACTTCATCTTTCAAAGATAGCATCTCCTTATAATTTTTGGCATTGTTGAGTGTTATTCCAAGTTCATCTTCTCCATATAATTAAAATACTTGCTGTACATATGGCTCAATTATGCTCATAGCGTAAGCGTTGAAGACTTCTGGAGGGTACTTCATAGCATCATACATGTTGAATTTTATCACCTCTCCATCAAATTCCATGGTCAATGTCCCTTCATGGACATCAATCTTTGTTCGAGTGGTTTTTAGGAAAGGTCTTCCTAACAAGAGATCGGATGACTTTGGAGAAGTTTTTGCTATCCATCTGCATGATATAAAAATCTACAAAAAAAATTAAGTCGTTAACTTTCACAAGCACATCCTCCAAAACTCCAATTAGATATATGGTTGACCTGTCTACCAATTGAATAATAACACATGTCTCCTTCAATAGACCTACATTCAAAGATTCATACACACTTGTGGGCATAATGTTAATTGAGGCTCCTAAATTGTACATGACATGTCTTATGCCCATATTACTGATCATAATAAGGATTGTGAAAACTCCCTTGTCTTTTCATTTTAGTAGCACTTTCCTCTGAATTACTGCTGAAACAATTTCACTCATATTCACCTGTTGAAAGCCAATTAATTTATGTTTATTCGTGCACAAGTCTTTGAGAAATTTAGCATACCTGGGTACATGTCTTATGGCCTCAAGCAATGGAATATTGACCTAAACTTTATGGAAGGTTTCTAAAATCTCCTTCTACTCCCTTTCTCATTTGGTCTTTTCCAATCACTCAGGAAATGGGCAATGATTTATCACAGGCCGGATTGCCTTCTCATGGTCTTTGGCTTTCTCCTCTTGCTCTCCTTTCTCCTTGCTACTGTCAATTTCTAGCTCCTTTTCCTCATTGGATTTTGGTTTTTTTCTAGCTGTTTCAGGAAGTGTTTAGCCACTCCTCAATGTCACAGCATTGACACTTTCTCTAGAATTAGCTTCTGCCTGTGACGAAAATTTTCCTTGTAACTTAATTCTGCTCAAAAACTGTAGCCATCTAAGACATTTGATTCTCTATATTTTTTATCCAAGTGTCTATAGTTTGCTAATTTTGAGTTATAGTTTAATGGAATTACTGAACATCCTGTTGAAAAGCATGAACATTAGTTGCCAAATTTTTCACATCATCTTCTAGAGACATACTTGAAGGCTTTTATTAGTTTGATTTCTGGGATGGTCTCGCCAACCTGGTTAGGATGGTCTCACCAACCTGGGTTGTATATCTTAGAAAATGGGTCATATTTCCTTTGGGGTGGTCCTAGAAATCCTCCAACAACATTTGCTTATTCCTCAGTTCCCTCCTCTTGAATTGAGGGGCATTGTTCAGTCACATGATCTATTTGGGTCTAGATTCCACAAGCTCTTGCTGGTTTTATGTTGGTTGTAAGTTCCTGTAAAATAGATGTGAGTTGTTTAATTTGATTTTCAAGGCTTGAAACATTTACCTCATGGACCTTTCTAGGCTCCTATCTCTCGGTGCTAAAAGACTAGGCATTAGCAGCCATTATGTCAATCAAATTATGAACTTCCTGAGGTGTCTTGTTCACTATAGCTCTACCACTCACAGCATCCATCATCTTTCTTTCTATTGGTAATAATCCCTCATAAAAGTATTGTATCAGGTGCTCCTCTATGATCTCATGTTATGGGCATGATGCACACATTCTTTTGAAATGTTCCCAATAATCATGAAGATTCTCCATGTCTTTCTGCCGAATGGAACATATGTCTTGCCTGATCTGGGCAGCTATTTTGGCTGTGAAAAATTTATTCAAGAATAATCTAGCCATCTTGTTCCATGTTGTTACAGTTCCTGAGGGCACGTAATAGAGCCAATTTTTGGTAGCATCTACAAAGGAAAAAGGAAAAGCTCTAAGTTTAATATGTTCAAGGTTTACACCTTGCGGATTCATCCCTGTACAAACAATATGAAATTCTTTCAGATGTTTATATAGGTCTTCATTTTCCAGGCCCCTGAAAGTAGGCAGTAGCTGTATGAGTCCAGATTTAAGTTCAAGGGGTCTTGTTATGTCCTCATAAGTGATGCAAAGTGGAGACTAGTTTATGGGCATAGTGGCCAATTATCTGAGAGTCTATCCATTATTTATGGCCATAACAGCTTCGTTATAGCTCTCGCTGTCAAAGTTGTCACTGGCTATTTTCTCGTGGGTATAAGAACTCTCCGAGACTGAGGCACATTTTCTAAGTTTTGCCTCTTTTCTCAATCTTTTTGTAGTTTTTTTGATTTCTTTATCAAAGTTAAGATTACTTGCAAAAGATCGAGTCATAAACAAAGAATTAAGAAAATGTTAATTGCCGTCTCCAGCAATGGCGCTAAAATTTGATCGGTTGTTGCTTCTGTCAAATTAATTCCTTATAAGCCACACATTGGAATTATGATTTTGTAGCAGTGGTAGTAAGGGTCGAATCTCATAGAGATGGTTTCAACTTCCTTAATTCTTTACATTTAAATAAATAAAGTGAATCAAAAAGTAATTTAAAACAAACGAAGAAACAAATAAATTAAATTGAAGAAAATCAATAATAAGTAATTCTTCCAACCGAAAGCATCAAGTATTCATTAATTAAATATGATCACTATTTCATTAATAGTCCAAAGGCAATAACGGCACTAAGCTAGTTATAATTTACCAAGCAAGTCTCGCACGCCCCAATCTTCCTTTATTTGTAAGACACCATGAAACAAGCTCTATGAAATACCTCTAATCCTAGAATAGATAAGGTGGAAATAGATTCTCACAAGTCATCCCAAAATTGCATTAAGAGTTAGGAAGACCTGACTCTAGTTAACAGTTACGACCCAGCATCCCTCGTGTTCAAACTAGATCCTCTAATCCACAAGAAATACTACCACATGCCATAACAAGGATAACATCTTGCTTTACCACTTCAGCAAGTCAAGTGACTTTTCCGTTTCAAACAACCTGCTTAGCTATATGCTAGAACTTAGAGACATGCAACATGCCTTATTTACATGCACTAAGAACAGTAATGGTTCTATGCGATTTAGAGTTAAAGATAATAGTGCTTTGCCAATGGAATTAGGATCATTTAGATCTCACATAATCATTAACGAATAACTTGAATTGCTTCTAATTGAGAAAAACAAATTGCCTGGCCTTGCATCATTGGCGAATTAAACATAAAATAAATATAAAGAAAATAAAACTGGAATTAAATTAAAACAATGGTTCTAGGAAAAATAGAATAATAGCCGACTAAAAAATAAGAACAAGAAATTCTGAACCTCTTCTACATAGGAACACTTTCCCATTTATAGAAGGAAAATAAAGTAATTAAACTAATAAAAATAAATAATTACTGATCCTAATCTTTAGATAAAAGAGTTTGAATCCTTTTAAATCATTTTCCTGTCAAACTATAGGAGTTTAAGTCTAAGCAAAACTCGTCCTCATCCAATCTTCAAAATTGGCCAGGTGTTGTTGTTTTGGTGTCTCTTATGCCCGCAAGCCTTATTAACATTCAACTTGTAGGAGTTTGAGTTTGTCTCAACTTCTTCTTCCTTCAACTCTCCAAAACATAGCTTTATCAGGTTGTTTCGTCCAGTCTTATGCCCGCAAGCGGTGTCTCGAAACTCCAAAGTCCAAATAAGCTTTAAAATCTCCCATTTAAACATGTTTTCCTAAAACTTACCATTTTGACATGTAAAATACAAAATGTACACAAATTAACTGTTGTAACAACTAAACTATTCTATAATGGATTATTTGTGGGCATAAAACATGACGTTTTGAAGCTCGATCAACATGGTATGGCAATTCTTGGATAAGTTTTTTCTTGCCAAGCGAGCAGCCCTGATTTGAAGAGACATATGTGTGATAAAATAAAAAGATGTAGAGAGCCTTCACGAATATTGGAAGCAATTTAAAAGGTTGTGCGTCTCATGTCCTCAGCATGGAATCATCAAACAGAACCTTATCCAGTATTTTTATGAGGGACTGCTGCCTATCAAGTGAAGAATGATGGACGTGGCAAGTGGTGGAGCGATTATGAACAAAATTCTCTAAGATGTACGTGATTTAATCATAATTATAGCAGAAAATGCTCATTCATTTTCCACCAAGCGAGAACTACCAAAAAAGTTCATGAAGTGAGTACCTAAAATCTTAAATCATAAATTTCCCAGCTAACTAATGTGATGCAGGATTTAGTAGCCAACTTTAAGCCAGCAAGGGTGTGTGGCATATGCACGCAGAATGACCATCCTACTAAAAGATGCCCTTCAATTTAGAAAGAGGACAATGAATAGGCCAACGCAGTTAGAGGATTCCTAGGCCAACCTCAACGGAAATACGATCCATTTTCCAAAACATACAATCCAGGTTGGCATGACCACCCAAATTTATGCTATAAAAACCAACAAAACAATTACCAGTAATATTCCAATTAGCAGAAATCATTAGGTATGTCTCTGGAAGACATGGCTAAAACTTTGGTAACTAACACTCAATAATTCCAACAGGCCACCGAGACCAGATTTAAAAATCTAGACAATCAAATCTCTCAAATTGCAATATTTGTAGGTAAGCTGGAATCATAGGCAAGCTTCCGTCTCAAGCAGAAGTAAATTCAAAGGAGAATGTGAGTATAGTTACATTATGAAGTAAAAGGACGTTACTAAAAGCCTAACCCAAGAAACAAAAATTTGATGAAGAAAATGAGCTAGAAATAAAAAATTCTGGTCTAAAAAAATTAAGGAAGATGAGAAAAATACCCAGGAGAAACCAGTAGCAATTTGATGCCCCTTTCCCGAAAGACTGGAGAAAATGAGAAAAGAAAAAGAGTAAAAAGAAATTTTGGAAACTTTTTGGAAAGTTCAGGTAAATATTCCTTTACTTGATGCAATCAAGCAAGTGCCCAGGTATGCAAAATTTTTAAAGGATTTTTACATAAATAAAAGGAAATTAATTATTTTTCAAAAAGTGAGTGTTAACGAGAGTGTGTCCGCTATAATTCAGAGAAAAATGCCACCTAAATGTAAGGACAAGGGAGTGCTCATGATCCCCATTAAAATTAGAGATATTGGTGTTAAAAATGCTATGTTTGATTTGGGTGCATCAATAAACATTATGCCTTCATCCATTTATGACTCTTTGAATATTGGACCTTTGAAAGAAATAGGAGTTATGATACAGTTGGTGAACAGGTCAATAATTTATCCCATCGAAGTCCTCAAAGATGCTTTAGTGCAAGTTAACAAGCTGATTTTTTCTGCAGACTTCTATGTCATGCAGATGGATCATAAGACATCTCAAAAGTCATTCGATATTCTGTTGGGAAGACCATTCCTAACAATAGCCAGGAAAAAAATTGACGTTCATGAAAGAATGTTGATAATGGAGTTTGATGGGGAGGTTATTAAGTTTAATATGTATGATGCTATGAAATACCCCCTTGACATTTTTAATGTATGTACAGCAAATAGAATCGAATTAATTACCAAGCAGATTTTTGAATTCAAGGAGGAAGAAAAGCTATATTTGGCCTTGGATAATGCTGAATATCAAAAGGATTTATTTATGTTGAATGAAGGAATTCTACAGGATATTGATGATTTAGATAAAGAACCAGAGATTAAGCTTGATTTGAAAATGCAATCTTAATACTGAATTTTTTCATTCTATTTTTTAGGCACCAGACTTGGAGCTGAAGCCTTTACCGAGCCATTTAAAATATGTATTCCTAGGAAAAGGTGAAACACTACAAGTAAGCATGTCCAACAAGCTAAGCGAGGATGAAGAAAATGCACTGGTAGAGGTACTGAAGAAATTTAAAGAGGTAATCGGGTGGACTATAGTAGATATCAAAGGGATTAGCCCTTTAACCTGTATGTATCGGATACTACTTGAACCTGACCAAAAATCAATAAGGGAAGCTCAACGTAGACTGAATCTGATAATGATGGATGTCATTAAAAAAGAGATCCTATGTCTGCAAGATGTTGGGATGATTTACCCAATCTCTGACAGCTAGTGGGTGAGTCCAGTACATGTGGTACAAAAAAGACAGGATTACAGTAGTAAAAAATAAAGATGGTGAGATGGTACCCATGCGTGTCCAAAATAGATGGAGAGTTTGTATCGATTACAAAAAATTAAATTTCGTCACTTGAAAAGATCATTTTTTGCTTCCATTTATTGACCAAATGCTTGAACAATTGACAGGTTGAATGCACTATTACTATTTGGATGGATATATGGGATTTTACCAAATACCAATTCCACCCAAGGATCAGGAGAAAATGACGTTCACATGTCCATTCGGAACTTTCACTTTTAACCATATGTCATTTGGATTGTGTAATGCACCAATAACATTTCAGAGATGTATGGTCAGTATTTTCTTTGATTTTATTGAAAATATCATTGAAGTATTCATGGATGATTTTACAGTTTATGGAAATTCATTTCCTGAATGTCTTGATAATTTAGCGAAGGTGTTGCAATAATGTATTGAGAAAAATATGATTCTTAATTATGAGAAATGCCATTTTATGGTAGATCAAGGACTAATTCTAGGCCATATTGTTTCAAGGAAAGGAATAGAGGTAGACAAAGCCAAAATTGATATTATAAAATTATTAACTTACCCTATAAATGTGCGTGGAGTACGATCTTTCCTTGGACATGCAAGTTTCTATAGGAGATTTGTGAAATATTTTTCAAAAATTGCTCAACCGCTTTGCAAACTCTTGTAAAAGGAAGTCGAATTCAATTTTGATGAGTCTTACAAAAAGGCATTTGACCAGCTGAAAGAAATGCTAATTTTAGCACCTGTAATGCAGCCACCAAACTGGAAATTATCATTTGAGATCATGTGTGATGCAAGTAATTATGTAGTGGGAGCTGTACTCAGATAGAGAAATAGAAAAGACCCTCATATGATAAGCTATGCATCAAGGATGCTAGACAGTGCTCAGTATAATTATTCCACAATTAAAAAGGAATCATATGCTATGGTTTTTACATTAGACAAATTATGTTCCTACTTAGTTGGTGCTAAAGTAATTGTATTTTCAGATCATGCAGCTCTTAGGTACCTGATGAAGAAAAAAGAAGCCAAGCCATGATTAATTCGCTGGATTTTATTGTTACAAGAGTTTAACTTAGAGCTACATGATAAAAAAAGATCTGAAAATCTGGTAGTAGATCATTTGAGTAGACTACCAAATCTGGAATAAATGGAAGACTTTGATGAATTTCCCAATGAGTTTATGTTATATGCTTTTGAAAAATCTCCTTGGTATGCTGATGTTATCAATTTTATTGTAACTAAGAATTTTCTAGAAGAGATGTCAAGAAACAAAAAACACAGGATCAGGAGCAATGCTAAGTATTATGTGTGGGATGAACCATATCTTTGGAAACACTGTATTGATCAAGTTATTCAAAGATGCATTCCTGAAAATGAAATAAAATCAATTCTGCAGTTTTATCATGGGTATGCTTGCAGTGGATATTTTGGTCCACGAAAGACAACAATAAAAGTGTTAGAGAGTGGTTTGTATTGGCCAACAATCCATTGTAATAAGTACATATTTTATAAACATTGTAAAAAATGCCAAAGGATCGAAGGACTGAGAAGAAGAAATGAGATGCCTCAAAAAAGTATTTTGGTATGTGAAATTTTTTGATATTTGGGGCATGGATTTTATGGAACCTTTCCCACCATCATTTGGTAATGTTTATATGCTAGTGTTAGTAGATTACGTATCAAAATGGATGGAAGATAAAGCCATAAGACTAAATGATACCAAAACTATTGTTAGCTTTATCAAAACTAACGTGTTTAACAGGTTTGGAATACCATAGGCAATTATCAGTGATAGAGGAATGCATTTTTACAACAGAGAAATTATTGCCTAGTTTAAAAAATATGGAGTTTTCCATTGAATGACCACTACTTATCATTCGCAAGGAAATGGATAGGCAGAGGTGACCAACAGAGAAATCAAGTTTATTTTGGAAAAAATAGTCAGTCCAAACAAATCATATTAGAGTCGTAGGCTTGATGATGCTCTATAGGCATATAGGACAGCATATAAAAATCCTCTAAGCATGTCACCTTTTTGAATGGTTTATATCAAGCCTTGTCATCTACCAATTAAAATAGAACACAAATACTTTTGGGTGGTCAAAGAATGCAACATGTCCATAAATGAAGCTGGAAATCATAGGAAATTGCAAATTCAGAAGTTGGAAGAAATAAGGAATGATTCCTATGAAAATTCAAAAATTTACAAGGAAAAGGCACGTAAGTTTGATGATAAACACTTACAAAGCAAGGAGCTAAAAATCAGACAGAAGGTTTTATTGTTCAACTTAAAAATAAAACTTTTCCCAGGGAAGCTGCAGTCGAGATGGATATGTCCATTTAAGATTACAAGAAGTTTTCCATATGGAGTTGTTGAAATTAGAAGCTTGGATGCAGGAAAAACATTTAAGGTCAATGGACATAAACTCAAGCCATTTTATGAAGGGTTTTCTCCTCATTCAATGTGTGAAATCATATTGAAAAATCCACCAAACCAGTAGTACGGAACAGGAAGTCGAGCTGGGACTTGAAAAACCAGAACTAAATTTTTAGTTTATGTTTTTATATTTTCTATTTTGTTAAGTTTTATGCCCACAAGGTGTCCAATAAGATGATAGTTTGTTTTTAAGTTAGTTAGTTTAGTTTTATTATCTTCTTCTACATTTCTATCTTCCTAAATTTCAAAGTCTTATTTAATTTCTTTGTTTTTGGGTGCAGAATTTGTAATCAAAAGGAGGAAGGAGCAAAATGCAGCATTTTTGCATTTTAATGGAGACCCAATTTTACTTTAACTCAAATTTCCCTTTTACTTATCATTTAATGGTTTTGTATATTTAACTTAACCCACCTCTCTTTTTTTACTATGTAGGACCTAAAATTCTTCTCATTCCTAAAAAAATTACTTTCCCCTAAATCTCCAAATTAGGGATTTTGAAGAAAATGGTGAGCACACGTAAAGCCACTGATGGAGGTTTGACGACCAAAAGGAAGGCCGGAAAGGAGCCAATTATAGTGGAGGATGATAAGCCCCTCATACCGCTGACCAAGAAACGAGCCATCATCTCTCCTCCAATGAGACCCATTGTAGATTTACAATATACCGGAATAAAAGTCTACACCAGTTGAAAGCCTTCCGGAGCACACCAATACGAGAAGTCATGGTTACCATCGAGACTCTTAAATGACAAAACTGACGAGGATGCCGAGAGACTCATTCGGGCAATGATAGCCAATTCTGATGAAAGCCAAGAAGAAGAGAGAGTCTCGAGTAATGAAGCGGAAGAAGGTACAGAGATACCAGAGTAGCTAATAAAAGTTAGAACCGTATAGGTCGAGCCAAGTGAAGAAGTTGCAAAAGAGGCTGAGACACAGGTAGAGCCAAAGGAGACTTTAATAATGAAAGCAAGACCCAGATGATCAAAAGGTACTCTACCACTGTCACTCTCAAGGCTGAAAGGAAATCTAAATTTTGAAAAGAAGGAAAAAAAGCGGTTTAATAAAATAGTAAGTTTCAGGATCGTTGAAGGTAAAGTGGTTGATTATACTGTCGTGGATAAATTAAAATTGAATTGTGATGAGCTGATTGCAGGAACTAATTGGTAGAGGTTTTTTGAAATCAACTGCCTAGTTTTTATGAATTAATTCATGAATTTTTTAGCACTTTTGTTTTGGATAAACACAAGCTTGTAACTCTTGACAGCCCTGATGTCATTAATTTCAGACTATTAGGACAGCAGTTTGAATTTTCTATTGATGAGTTTAATCTGACGTTGGATGTTATTAATGAAGTGTCTGATGACTATATGGATGTATTCTATGATATTCCAGAAGAATTTGATGCAGAGGTAGTTTGGGCAGAGTATACACCTGCTACGACCAAGAAATACGATCCAGCTACTGTAAAAGACTCTTATCTGCTTAACAGCTTGCTGACCTATATACATAGGTTGCTTGCGTATTGCTTTTCTTGCAAGAATGATTCACCATGCATTGTCATGAGAGTGGAATTGTTCTTTTTATGGTGCATAGTTGAAAAAAAGCAGGTGAATGTTGGATGCTTCATGGTAGCTCAAATTAAAATAGCAATTATAGCTTCAAAGTGACTGATTCTGGAATACATAGTGACTGATTCTGGAATACATAGTGACATACTTAGCCATTCAGCTAAAGCTATTTGATCCATCCTCAACCAATCTTAATAAAGCTTTTGATTTACTGCCCCTAGATCTGACAAGCTTGGATGAAATGGGACTTCTGAGCAGGAAACCAAAGGCACTTGGTTTTTGATTCTGTCCACCGGGTTCAATCGTGCCAGTAAAAAATAGAGTATTTCGGCAAGGGAAGATGGCACTTGAACCACCTTCAACAGTCCCTACACCGCAGCTAACTGAAGCTACTGCTCCAACTTTGCTTCAAGAGTTTGTGGCTGTGCATACCAAGCTTGATAAAATTTCAACCAGCATGGAAGAAGCTGTCCACCAGATTTTTCACCACATAGATGAATTGGACACAAAAGTTTGGGAACTGCATCATTCCCTTGAGATGCAGCAGTAGCCTTCCATCTACAGCATGATAAAATCAGGCAATTTCTAAACTGATTCATTTTATTCTTCCCTATTTTTGCTACTGCATAATTGTCCAACATTGGGACAATGTTGTTTAAGTATGAGGGGATATGGTTGACCTATTGGCATGTGATTTGTACTGCTGCTGAGCTGAGTTGTTTTTTGTAGACCACATTTTAATGCTTTTGACTGTTTGATCATAATTTTCAAAATTTTTGCACATTTTGTTTAAATTTTTGCAAACAAGTTATTCTCTACTTTCCTTTTCTTAAAATTCTGTTGACTAATTTTACATTATGACTTACTAATTGGGAATTTGTTATCAGGATCAGTATTTTGGGTATGATCAATTCTGAGAAATGGTTTAGCTTGAGGCATGACTAATGGAAATTTTGAGTTATTAGCTGTAATATGATGCTATGCCTTAAAAATGGAAAATTGCATGAATAGTTTGTGGATATATGCTTAGTTTAATTCCTTTCTGCCTAGTATCATTTATCTTGAATTTATATGCAAACCAGAAAAAGAACAAGAAAATAAAGTATGTGTAATACCAACATTGGCTGGTTCGGGTGGTACGGTACTCGGACTCCTTAAGCACCTTGTGTACGGAGCCATCAATGTTGAGAGAATTTGACCCTTTTATAGGCCGTATAAAAATTCCACAAAACACATTTTGCAAAAGGAACAAATACATTTAACCTTTGCTAATTGGGTTAGGTGGTCAAACCTAATGCCCCTTAAGCTATTTTTGGTGTATGGAGCTGTTAATAAAGGGAGACTAACCCCTTTTAGGGCTGATTAGATCTTGAATTATCAAAAGTTCCTGCAAGCTTGAAATTTTTGCCAAAAAACTGGTTGTGCATGTAACTGGTTGGTGTATGCAACTGCAATTATCATGAGCATATGTCTACTTGTGAAAAACATGTTGCTTGGACATGAATTGTAAATGGTTGTGCATCATTTTATTTGTTGAAACCTTAAGATTTCTACTATGAATGTCAAATTGTTAAACTGTTTTGATGAGTTGGTGTTACTTAAATATTGAGAATGATTGCTATTTCCTTGACTCTTGTTGCTTTTATGAAATTGGTTTGGAACTTTTTTTAGAGGAAGGGATTGAGAATGCTTGAGGGCAAGCATTGTTCAAGTGTGGGGGTATTTGATCAAGCATCAAATTGCATTATTTTCATAGTAAAAATGGTCTATTTTAGTTAGGTAAATTGGCTAAAATAGTTGACTTGTCTTGTTTTTGTATTTTACAAGTAAAAATAGTAAAATAGTGAAAAGATGGATAAAAAGGCTTTTTTACCTCATTTTTTATCAGATGATGAAAATATAAGGCTTATGACCGTGGTTTATTGGCACAAGAAGGCCAAAAGCGTCTGGCACCTTATGACCGAGTTGTTTTAGTTTTGAAATTTAAAATTCAAATAGGGATTAGATTAGATTTTATGAACAGATGATAGAAATATTATCTTAGTTATTTTCTATTTTTTTATTCCATTTTCTCACTTCTATAAATAGGAGGATTTGTTCCTATTATAGAAGGGAGAAATTAATTAGAGAATCTGCAATTCAATTTAATTGTTTTTTCATTTATTATTTTCATTTATTATTTCCTTTATTTTTCTTCTTTATTTATTTTGTGTTGTGCCTATGATGCTTGACTAGGCATTTCTTAATTCCTAATCGGAAGCAACACAAAGTAATTCATTGAATTTATGTGAGATAGGAAATTTCTCAAATATAAATTTTCCCTTAAATCAAAATTTCAATTTTTACTTTATTTTATTTTTCTCCGACTTATAAAATATTTTTATTTTATTTTTACGCAAAGAATCGAAGAATCTTCCCGTCCCTGTGGGATCAACCCTTCTTCCACCACTACAAATATTATTAATTTTCTACGTGGAAAGTAGGAATTAATCTTATGGTTTTGACACCGAATCAAAATTATTAGCAAAAAAAATTGTCATTGCTTTTGGTTTGTTTGTTAATATTTTTATTCTACAATTACAAAATTTATAAAAAATAACTGACATATAATTAACTCACTTCAAATTACATTAGGATACAACTTATTTACACTTATTAACGAAAAAAAATAGTGAAACTAAAGAAATATTTTCATGTAAAAAAATAAATCAATTAATACAATGTGAATAAAATCATTACATAAAGTAATATCATTTCAAATTCAACAAAAAAATGATTACTTTATTAAAAATAACATATTTAAAATTTTTTATTATACAATATATACTTGGATTCAATTTTAAAATTGGAATATTGAATATTATGTGTTATAATTATTTGTTATTACTTAGAATTTTTTTTACATATAACTTAATTCATATTTATTAATAAAAAAACATTAAAAGTATAAAAATATTTACATATTATATAATATGAATAAACTTTTTGAAAAAAATGCATATGCTAACTAATTATAACATTATCATAGTTTCAAAAAACACTCAATGTTTTATTAAACATTACATATTAAAAACTTTTTATTATACACTTCGTTTAATTTTTTTATTACATTACTAAATATTATATGTTATGATTTGCTTTCTTATGTTGAGTTTAAAATTCTAGATTGCATGAATAAATATTATATGTTTTGATTATTTATTATTACTTAAAATAATTTTCTAAAACTAGTGACTATTAACATAATATATTATTAATAAAACTTTTTATCATACAATCTACATTTGGCTTAAAGTTTTAAATTGCATTACTGAATATGATGTGTTATAATTATTTATTATTATTTAGAATAAATTTTAAAACTACCAATTGTTAATGAAATACATTACAAACAATCATTATAAAAAAACTAAATACTTATTTTCTTATGTTTTGCTTTCTTATATTTAGTTTAACTTAAAATATGTTTGCAAAATTGGGACTATTAGAACAATGTATTGTTGTTGATCATTATAAAAAAAATACATTCATTGTCTTAATTAATTGTTTAGTATGAATATTTTTCATAAAAAATCCTACCATGCTATTGATGGATACCCTATCAAATAAAGTTTTTTCTTTAATGAAATATTATTGAAATTTCACATTTAGTATCTTAATTATTTAGTATGAATATTTTTTCATAGAAAATATATTTTCCTACCATGCTATTCATAGATGTCCTATAAAATAAATATTTTTTCATTGAGTGGAATTTTATTGTTCATTTATGGTGAAATTTAAATAGTTTTCTCATATAAATATTCAGGTTTCCAATTAAACATTGTATTTTTTTCTTAAAATACTTTTTTATTTCACCTAGCTTTTATATAAATTACACACACTCTGTTATATTTCTTTTTCCTTCAGATAAATTTCTTTTTCTTTCAAATAAAATAAATAAAAGAAAACCCCCGAATATTTTGTCAATCAAAGCAACTTCGAATATTTTTTCTATTTACTTGACTTTACTTTATATCTGTGAGATATCTATGAGAAAAGAAGAAAGAGAATGAATTTTCCTATTATTAAATTCAATACAATATTAAATAAATAGAAAATAGAAAATTTTAAATACCAACAACTACCATGATATTTACATTGAAAAGTATTTGACCAAAGTATAATTTTAAAATATGTCTCTTCACTAAGAAACATCCTTTTATAAATAATATTTTTGTGTAAATGCTAAATTTATAGTATTGTGTTTTTTGATAAAATGTCCAGAATTATCATATTTTCATATATAATTTCATTGTCAAAATACAATTCTCCTAAATAATATTCTCTTTTTAAAAAAAACAATATTATTAGATAAAATAAATTGAAACTTTTAAAATAAAGTTAAATTTAGCCGCTAAATTTAAAAAATAAAAAATAGTTGTAAATAAATAAATGATTTTTAACTATTATAAACTTTTTCAAAATTTACACAAATTAACATATTCTTTTCCTAAAATAATTTTACATTTATACAAGCTACATTATTTATACATCATGCATCTTTTAATTATCTTATCTTAGATGTTTACTTTTCACTCATAATGTTTTTCAAATGATATTATTTCATATTGTACTTTTTTTTATAAACTTTATCCAAGAAATATTATTAGACTTTAATGATGATGTAAAATTTTTGATACTTAAAAAAATCAAAATATTTTGTTACCTTTGTTTCAATTACAATTATTGCTCATATGATAACTTTAACATAAGCACCTCACGTTAAACTGTAAGGCTTCTTTACTATTAAATTACAAGAACCGCATAACTATTTTAGTATATTTTGAAATTGCTACTTGGCTAGGTAATTTAATTATTTTATTTAATTTTAATTAACTTGTTGCTTTCATTCATATTTAATAATACAACTATTTTTTAATCATGTTTTATAATTTTCTTTACAATTATTTTTTCCAAATATTATTCTAAAAACCATTTATGACTACAAATGTGTTATTTTAATTATCATTGTTGTCAAATATTATTTTTTATAAATACATGTTTTCACAAATAGTTTTATTCTGATAATTTAATTATAATTTTTGTTATATTTTTGTTACTATAAATGACAACATTTTTTTCATTTAAAAGTATTTATATAAATAATTTGTTCAATAATGTCTTTATAATATAATTATCACTTAGAAACTTATATACCTCTTGCTAACATAATCATCACTTGCATATACTTCACTTAATACAAATGATACTTTAATTTTGTATTTTAAAGCAATCAAAATTTTTTTTATATATTTTCAGAAAAATGTAATTTCTAATTGAAAACTTATTTATTTCATGCTATGACAAAAAAAAGTTCTTTTAACTTCATTATTTTTAAGAGAATTTTTTGATATTACCATTTAAATGGTGAATAATCTTACTTTTAGAACTAATTATTTATTCATCTTTCCTAGTTTATCTTAATATAAATTTTTTGTGACGTGAAGGTTTGATATTTTTTTAAATCTTAATTTTTTTTACATTCAATGGCATACTTTGTCATACTATTAGATTTACCATTGAATATTTACATCATTGATTATTTATTACCATTATTTTTTATGGCTTCTAGCATCATAATTTATCAAAATGGAAAATGATGCAACCATTAACGATGTCGATGACCTCATTGGCATTCCTATTTTACATGAAACTGATCAATTAGGTATAATGTCTCATGACTCTCTTTTTATTAATTCTTAAAAAATAATATTTAATATTCAACAAATATTAAATCATCTATTATTTTTCATTTCAGTAACACATCAACCACCTTATCTTAATACAAACTTGAGAAAACGTTCTCAACTTAAAATTAATGGCCAAAATTATCATGAAATTGTCTCTCTTTTACCTTTAGAGGGTGAACAACCAAAATTTTCACAACTATATGTCTATGACACTGAAAATGAACTTTTGAATCGAGTTTCAACAATTAAAGGGCACTTTTCAAAAGAAACAATTAACCCAAAGATTGTTGAAGAACTCATGCAAATGTTTAACATCTATAATGAAATTGTAAAAACTTTCAGACCAGCTAGAGATCAATTTAAAAACTCTAACTTAACACCAGCGAAATTACGGATCATTAACTCAAGAAAAAAAAGATAAGTTATAATATAATATGCTAATTGTTGGTTTGCGTAGTTAATGAGCAGCGGAAGAAATTTAAAAATTTTTATTTTGAATCAGCAAACCAAAAGAATATCTTTGCATCAAAACACAGAGAAACAGGATTAGAGATTAGAAGCGACAGTTTGATAGTAACT